>JAJIBD010006284.1:0-141245 GCA_021461705.1 Cryptotis parvus | reverse complement strand
GGTCATAAAGAAAGATAAAGTTGTTAAATTTGCTGCTACATGGAGGGATCTGGAGAGTATCATGCTGAGATAAGTTATCCAGAGGTAGAGAGACCAACACGGAATGATCTCTCTCATATGCAGGATCAACATGGAATGATCTCTCATATTTCTTCTCATATGAAGAAACACCCTGGGGAGTAATGAACACCCAAAGACAATGGGAACAACATGAGAACTGGCCTTAGTAGGAAGCAGCTGCACAAGGGGATTGGGGCCGGGGGTAGGACAGGGAGGGGAGGGAAGATTTATTTATTATTTTTTAGTTTATTATTTTTTATTATAACACCGTGTGATATACAATTAAAAAGATGTTCATGATTGGGTTTCAGTCATACATTTTTCCAGCTCCGGTCCCTCCAGCAGTGCCCTATTCCCACCAGCAATGTCCCCAAATTCCCCCCCCCTCCCTAGCCTGCCTCTATAGCAGGCACTATTCCTGTTCTTATTACTTCTCATCCCCCCCACCCCCTCTCTCCCTCTCACACACACATTGTGGCTTGCCCTACAGACATTTAGGGATTGTCATGTAAATCCCTTTTTGTACATTCAATGCTCAGTTCTAGTGTGGCATTACCATTTCCCACAATTAGTAGAGCACTAGTATATATTTATATACCACTAATGAATGCAGTCATTCTATATCTGTCTTTTTTCCTTCTGACTCAGCATGATAATCTCCATGTCCATCTATTTGCATGTAAATTTCATGACTTCTTTTTTTGACAGCTGCTTAGTATTGCATTGTGTAGATGTACCACGGTTTCTTTAGCCAGTCTTCTGTTCTCGGGCATTCAGGTTGTTTCCAGATTCTGGCTATTGTGAATAGTGCTGCGGAACATTGAAGTGCAGAGAGTGTTTCTTCTGTGTGTTTTTGGGTCTCCCACCTTATTGATGTGGGCTTCCTGAGTATTAAGTTTTACAAGGCTACAGAACTGGAGAAAGAAACAATTTCCCAGTTTCAGCACACTATTTGGAACACCTGGATCCAGCCATGCCTGAAGCCCTCTCCTCTGTACTTTCAGCTAGAGAAGACACTGAATCCTCCTGTCTTTGCCTAAGCTGAAAGCGACAGGTCACTTGTCCCTGCCTGAGTTCACAGTCCAGTGGAGCCGGCATCACTCCTCCTGACATCCACCAGTTCATAACTGTACTGTTTTTCTTTTCTGTTTTTCTGATAATTTACCCACGATAAGCAAGATGTTGCAAGAGGATATGGCCATGATGAAGATGACGAAAGAGCATGGGCAGGATCCCGGCTCTGGGGCCGAGGTGTATTTTAGTCATCTGTTAGGGGGCAGATTGCTGCAGTGGATTCGAGTGAGGGGTGGGCTTCGGGATAAAGAAACACTCTGACCTTGAGACAGAGGGAGAAAGGATTTCAAAGTCTTTATCATCATCTAACAGGCAGTGGCCTGTCCAGCATTAAGGCACCAGATGAATATTCTGGAACCTCGCGAAAGGCAAAGGTGGGGTAGAGTTAACATTTCCAATGCGTTCTCTGGGGAGGAGGGGCCACTTTGAGTAGCGTCCTGCCCTCTCCTTCAGCCCCCACCCCCTCTGCCCAGCCTGGACAGGCCCTTCTCTCTGCTACGTACCCACTGGACCCTCTGCCCAAATTGGAGGGTTTTCTGGCTTAGCCCCTGGAGTTTCTCTGTGGTCTCGGCTCAGACGGGCTACCTCGCCCCATCTGTTTCACATTCTGCTTCCCCACACACGCTACTTTCCAGCATGTCCCACCTGGAGGCAGAGGCAGAAAACTTTGGGACCTGGAGTGCACAAGGTTTAATGGGCTGAGTGCATACGCTGCATGCAGGCGGCCCAGGTTTGGTGGCTGAGTGCACACACTGCATGCAGGCGGCCCAGGTTTGGTGGCTGAGTGCACACGCTGCATGCAGGCGGCCCAGGTTTGGTGGCTGAGTGCACACGCTGCATGCAGGCGGCCCAGGTTTGGTGGCTGAGTGCACATGCTGCATGCAGGCGGCCCAGGTTTGGTGGCTGAGTGCACACGCTGCATGCAGGCGGCCCAGGTTTGGTGGCTGAGTGCACATGCTGCATGCAGGTGGCCCAGGTTTGGTGGCCGAGGACCAGGTGGCCCAATGCCACGTGGTCCCCTGAGCACCGCTGGGAGTAAGTAGCCTGTGAGTATAGCCAGTCCCACCCCCAAGAGAAAAACGCTGCTTATAGGGTTCAGCCCACCCAAAGGCTCCCTCGCCTGCTCCTTCTGGGCTGTCCAGGAAGCCCAGCTGGAAGCATCTGTGGGCTTTGCCCCTTTTTCAGCAGCGTGGGGCTGCGGCAATCTTGTTGAGTGATTTCCTCACTAGCTGCCTCCCCCAGGAGAAGGGAAAGATTGGTGCAGTGTCCTCCTCCTGCAGCTGCTCAGCGAATGGCCCCAATAATGAATGAAAGCAGTCGGGGGCCGGCAGGGTTGGAACCAAGGGAACCCCGAAGGACTGTCCTGTCAAAGGAATGATCACGAACAACAGGGAGGAATAAAGGGAATAGCCTAGTTTGATCGCACCCGAGGGTACATAGATGCTTTGGCCTGTTCGGTTTTCAAGCCTTCACACCTGCAGCCTGGCGGGGCCCCACAGGCTAGAGCTGGAAACCCCCTGTGTGAGCTGGGGAACAAAAGGTGGCGCTGAGCAGGGGGCTCCCAAGGAGAGCTGAAGGGCTGGAGAGTGTCTTGGCAGTGCCTGCTGGGGAATTAGGGAGCTGGGGATGGGGTTCTGAGAGTGAGGGGCTTGCCTGGGGTGGGGGAAGAGGTCAGTGGTGTGACCTCAAGGACAGACATGCTGGCATGGGGAGGGGTCAAGAGATCAGACAGCGGGCAGGTGCTGGCTTGCCATCCAGCCGACCCAGTTTCGGTCCCCGGCACCCCACATGATCCCGTGACCCTGTGCGCAGAGCCGAGAGCAAGCCCTGAGCCCCACCAAAAGACCTAAAATAAAAGGCAGTGGGAGATGAGATGCAAAGGTGGGGACAGGGAGCAGGTTCTCCTGGGAGGCCTGGGGCAAAGGGCGCGCCCCAGGTCTGCTGGCTCTGGCCTGGGAAACTGAAGAAGGCAGATAAGGGGAGGAAGAACGGCTGGAGTTCCAGGCTACAGGCTGTGGAGGGTGCTGCTCTGAATGTCCGTGTCTTGCACCTGGCAGCAGGGGACCTGACATCAGGGGACCTGACATCCTGGTGGGGCAGGTCAGGAAGCTTAGGGGGCCCCCCGTGACCCTGCATGAGTTTCAGCGAGGTTCGGGGAGGCGGACGCCAACCCCCTGACCCCCAGTCTCCCGGGACAAAAGGAAAGCAGGTCTGAAGGCCGCTTGAGGGCTCAAGGATGCCCCACCGACCTTGCCTCTTTCAAGGACACAACGGGGCACCCTACACGACCTTGCACCCTTCAAGGACACAGCCCAGGTCGGGCAGCAGACCCTGCCTTAAAGGCTCAGCTCCCAGGCTTGGGTATGAAGGGCAGAGCCATTACTGTGCATGTGTGAGGCCTGGGTTTAATCCCCAGGACCTGCCCCCACCCCCAATCATCATCTTAGTTGTCATAGGACTTATTTCCTATCCAGAGCCATGGAAACTTCACTCGGCACCGGAGCTCCCCGAGGTGGTAGAGCCCAGCCGTCCGGCTCGCCGGCGGGCCCACTAACCACCCTAGCTTTCTGCCCTGCTGGAGAGATTTCGCTCCCATGCATGGTGCAGGACTGATACCCCTCTTGATGCCAGTTTGCACTCAGAGGAAGCCCGTCTGCTGCCGACTGAGCTGAAAACTGGCAAGCATCAGGTGCTGCTGCTTGGCCGCAATCTTTGTTGCTTTGCGGCACCCCGCCAGGCTGGATGTCAAGTAGAAAAGGACAGTTCGGAGCCAGGCATGGGGTCAGGAAGCTGCTCAGGTAGACCAGAAATTCTTTTCTTGTGCTATGGACCCTTCCTTAGATAAACGTTTACAGATGCATAAAAGATGTAAGGCTTGCAAAGGAAATCAACTGTATTAGAACACCGGTTATCAGGCTCTACACAAAAAACTGACTCATGGCATGGAGACATAGCAACAGGGAATGACAATATAGTAATAAAGTAAAAAAAAGAGCTTTTCTATGCGGAACTAAGACTAGGGAAGAAAGGAGGAGTGTGAATGATATTCTAAAACACAGAGCAAAGGCTGGAGAGGTAGTACAGTGCGCAAGATGCTGGCCTTGCAGGTGGTCAGCTTGGGCTCAATCCCAGGCCCCCATATGGTCCCCTGAGCCCTACCAAGCTGACCGCTATGCACAGAGTCAGAAGTAGGCCCTAAGCACAGCTGAGTGTGACTCCCAAACCAACAAATTATATCTATGTAGTAGCTATAGCGAAGCTTAAAAACATCTGACTTTAGTGGCTGGGGAGATAGTGTATGGCACGTGCCTGGCATGTGGCTGACCCTGATTTGACCCCCGGTACCTCATGACCTTCCCCACCAACGTCACTGGCAGAGCTCCAGTGACTACTGAGCACCGAGGGCCGACTCTGACAGTTCCCAGAACAGCAGGAACTGAGCATCCTGGGCCCTAGCACTGACCCTATGGCCTGCTTGGTCAGTATTGCCGAGACTGGGCCCAAAGCACTGCTCGGGGGCCCCTGGATATATCTGACAGTGTCAGGACATGTGTTAGTTGTGGAACATGTTTGACGGATCACTCCTGGGTTTGGTCCCTGACACAGGTAATAAACAATTTTTTTTCTTTTTCCCCTCTTGTTGGGAAATTACAGGTTTTACTAATACTGAGGTCAATTACGATGAAAATGTTAATTTTACTCAGTCAGTCCCATGGCAGCCTAACCATCTGTGGCCCTAAGGTTAGAAAAAAAGCAAAGATAAAGCAAAGATGGCTTTGGGGGCAGTGGCTCAGTGGTAGAGACACATCTTGTATGTGTGCAGCCCTAGGTTTGATCCCGGTACCGTATATTGCTCCTGTCCACGCCCCTCCCATCCACCCCCCCATCCCCCAGCAATCTCTAGGAGCTGAGGCACAGCCTGGTGTGGTTCTCCTAGAAATCTTGAAGTCTCTGTCATCACCTTGAAGACACTTAACTCTAGAGCCATAGGTCATGTGGATTCTGGAACCCCCCAGGATATTTTGAGTGAGCCACAGGTGAAAATCGGGAAGCGGGGGCATGAGACCAGGTAGCCAACCAGGAGGAGTTGGGGAACAGGTTGCAAGGGGACGGGTGGTCTCTGTGTGTTGCGACCTCGTCGAGCCCGTTAGGAGCCGCTCTCTGTGCTGCTGAGGCTCTGTGGGCATGCGGGGCCACGCCAGGTGTGTTTCTAGTTGCACAGAGAACACAGCAGCCGCTGCGAGCTTTCACTGGTGCCATTTGAGGCTGGTGGTGCTAACAGATAAGTGAAGAAAGCGCTTGCTCGTAGTAAAACAAGCGGTGCTCAGGACAGACAGACTGGCTGAGAGGTCCTCGGTGCTTGGCTCTGGGTAAATGAAGCACCCACAAAGCTTATCAGGAGCCCCCTGGGGATGCGGTTAAGGACCTGCTCCTGGCGGGGGTCTTGTTCCTTGCCATAGGTGTTAGGGGCTCAAATTCTGCCATGTTGCTGTTGAATCCGAAAGGAAAGCACCCCTGCAATTGTGGGAGCAGATACGCTCTGAAGGAAAGTTGGAATGCTGGGGCCGGGAGAGAGTCCAGCGGGAAGGTGCACTGCCTTGCACGTGGCCAGCCCAGTTCCATCCCCGGCGTGGAATGTGGCTCTCTGGACACTGCCAGGGCCCAGCACTCTGGGCAGCCTTTGTGCACCACCGGGTGGGGTTCTCTCTCCTCCCCCAAAAGTTAGGGGAAGCGTTACAAACGGATGAAGCATCTAATACAGACCATTCTTTGACAGCATGCTGGTGAATAAAGTTTCAGGTGTGGCAGGGGCTCACTTCACTCTGATGCTCATTTTCAATTAATTGTGGAACAAGGTTTCAAGAAGTAGCTACTCCTGGCCCATCTCAGATGTTCTGGAAAATTCTTCCATTCATCAAAAATTGGGAATATTTGTGCATGATTCTCTTGGCACTCATCTGCCTGCAAGAATGAGATACATTTGCAAGAGTTTTGTTGACCTACTCAGAAATGGACTTTATAGAAAATGGGTGGAGGGGACAGGTAGAGGAAGACCTATGTCACACTCATGGAGAAAGGTGTGTGTTGGGGTGGGGGGGGATGTGTGTTGGGTGGGGAGGGAGGTGTGTGTCGGGTGGGGGAGGGGGGTGTGTGTGTTGGGTGGGGAGGGGAGGTGTGTGTTAGGGTGGGGAGGGGATGTGTGTTGGGTGGGGGAGGGAGGTGTGTGTGTGTGTTAGGTGGGGAGGGGAGGTGTGTGTTAGGGTGGGGGGGGAGGTGTGTGTTGGGTGGGGAGGGGTGTGTGTTGGGGTGTGTGTTGGGGGTGTGTTGGGGTGGGTGGATGTGTGTTGGTGGGGAGGGGAGGTGTGTGTTGGGTGGGGGAGGGGAGGTGTGTGTTGGGTGGGGGAGGGAGGTGTGTGTTAGGGTGGGGGAGGAGAGGCAGCTCTGTTATTTTTTTAACCCTAAGACTTTGTGCTTCACTCACTTGAGAGGTTAGCTTTACTCAAAGGACCCAGAGAGAAGGTCTGTTTAACTTGACTGCTTCCCTACCCAGGAAAAATAGACAAATCTTGCTTTGTGGGCCTGAATTGGACCTTCACAACCAGCTGGCAGGGCTCGCCTATGTTCATCAGAGAGACACAGATCAGAGACAGGGCCCGAAGAGACACATCCCTCTTCCTTGCACTATTGGGTTGGTCTAGAGATGCAGAACCTTCACCAGGGAGAAAAATGCAGGGCAGGCATTATCAAGAATGATGGCAGGCCAAGGGAATCTGTTTACAAGCAACTCCATTATCTAAAATCTCACTGGAACAGGGATGTGGAGCAAAGGTAGATCTCATGGTTTGCATGTGTGTGACCCTGGGTTCCATCCCTAGCATGGGGAGAGGGGGGGAAGATGAAAAAAAAAATCAAATGCAGCCACAAGACTGGGGAGAAAGAAAACCACAGTTTGATGCATGAACCAGAGTTGAGGAGAAGCCCAGCTCACATCAGCCAGCAAGTCCCACGAAGGGCGTTTGAGGTCTACTCCCCTGAGCACCGTTCGCTTGGCCCAGGAGGTGAGTTCCTGTGCCAAGTGCAGAGGACCAAGAGAATGAGGAACTCTGGATCTTAGCTGGGGATGGGGGCCCCAACACCTAATTGTTGCCCTCACAACAATGAAAAACACCCAGATAATTAATTTATGCAAGTTCAATAGTCAGATCTAATAAGGAGAAAAATGATGGGAGGGAGGGTGGTCTCAGAAGGGGACATCAGGAGAGGCCTCTCAGAAGAGGGGACATTTAGGCCAAGACCTGAAGAATTGAATCAAGATTAAGAATGTGACCTCTTGACGCACATAGGTATCAGTTGAGTACTGTCAAGATTTCAGTTCAACTGATAATCAAGGGCGGAATAAAAGGTAGGAATATTTAGATGGATCTTAATAGTCTCCTGAACATAAAATTAGCAAGCAGTTCAACTTGACTGAGTTCTGAGTTCAGTGTTAAAACAGAATAAACTAAGTGGTGATACTAATGTAGCATTTGGGTATTAATCTCTCTCTCTCCCTCTCTCTTTCTCTCTCTCTCTTCCTTCCTCCTCTCCTTCCCTCCCCTCTCTCTTTCTGTCCCTCCCCCTCCCTCCCTCTCCTCTCTCTCTCCCTCCTCTCTCTCTCTCCTCTCTCTCTCTCCACTCACATTTCTCTATATAAAATGCCAGGGAGGCCGCCACCCTTTTAATTCCTGGACTCCTATGTGGGTTCAGTTCCTGGCGACCATTTCCTGCCTCTGATGACATTGTTGTAATGACAGGATGGGTGGCGCGTGGTGTGCTCACCAGGGGTCTTGCATCACATTTTGGTGCTCACATGTTCAACCGAGATGCTGGCTAAAGGTTGGACGTGAGTTTGTGGGCTTGTGCACATTCTGGCTGTGGTGCTTACCAGGGGTCGCTGTGCTGTTCACAGACGTGTTCCTAGGGGTTGTAGTCCTGGTCACAATGCTTGCACACTTTTTAAAAAAATTTTTTTAGTTAGGGTCCTGACCACGGCTCCCCAGGTGGTGTATTCACACACACCTGGCTGGGTGCAGCCGGAAATCACGATGTGGAGCTAAGGGTCACAGACAGCAGAGCACATGTGGGAAGCTCCGGGATTGGACTCAAGGCCTCATGTTTGCAAGGCAGGTGCTGCATCACAGAGCCATCTCCCAGAGCCCTGGATTCAATCCTTGGCATTGATCCGGTGGATCCTTATTATTTTTATTTGTTTTTTAAATTGAATCACAGTGAGATGAAGTTACAAAGTTGTTCATAATTAGATTTCAGTCAAACAATGTTCCATCACCTGTCCCTTCAAGGGATCCTTTTTAAAACCCCAAAGCCTCTGCAAATATCTCTAAAATAGCTCTATTCTTGCAAATGTATTCTACACTCCTGGCTCTCAAATCTGGTATTTACATAACTTCGGATGGCTGCAATGAGGGCTGTGACACCGATTAAACTGTAAAGAATTGACTTTTTTTTTTTTAATCTGGAGACTTGTTGGAAGCACAGACCACGATTCTTATATCCCTGACACCTTCCTGTCTCCTTCCGAATCTCTGTTGCCTGATCTGTCTGGGGCTTATTCTTTCAGCAATGCTCCCTGGCAGCCATCCCCGGACAATATACCTGGTCTGCCATTTGCCATCAGCAGAACCTTGTATCTGCTTCAGTGTGGGGGCTTCCTAGTCGGGGTGTTATGAACTCTAGAGCCCTGTTTTGCAGCCTTTGCCCGTTTCTATGGTGCTAATATTCTCACCATATTCATTTCAAGCTACTGATGCTTAACATCTGGTTCACAAAATTCCACTGGAGCTGTGTGACCTTGTTCAATGCACTTGCTTTCTCATCCTCCTCATGCAAATGGCACTCATCATTACTGCTAAGAGGGTGCCTGTCTGCCCAACACCCCAGAGCTCCCAAATACCTTTAAGCTCTAAACGTCAACCCAGCCCCTGGTCTCTGGTTAAGTGTGTGGATTGCTAGTGGGGTGGGCCAGGTAGTGTCTTTCTGCTGCTGGCAAATCTTTCTGAAGAGTTAGAGTCTTTCATGTAGCCAACCTATTCCCCAATTACTTCAAGCGAGTCTTACTATATTGTTAGATGTTCATGACTTTGTCATCTTCAAAAAACAAAAACCAAACCAAACCGTGCTTTTTTGTGATTCCAATAAAACCCCTGCTGAAAGCTTAAAATACGTTCCTTATGATTTTCTCTTTAATACTCAGAAAGGACTGAATTATACCCTATTCTTTGTGTGTATTTCAGAGGAACGGAAATTAGCTTCTTTGCTTTATGTAGCTAATAACATAGTACACTACACTATCAAAACAGCTTTATAGATTAGCAGCACTACCTGCGGATCCCTGCCTGCTTCCAGAAATTATATTAATGGGCAGGCGTGGAAGTCTGGCAGAAGGACTGTCTGAGATAATACTGCTTGGGGCAAAAGCTTCTAGAAAGTCTCTTGTTATCCTTCAAAAAATGTTTTTAAAAAGACTAGCTGTGTAATAAGTCTTTCATTTTTATAATACAGCATCAGGATGTCTATAGCTCACGTTCCAGAATACTTAACAATGGCTGGAGCAATCAAGGCGTGTAATTATCTGCCATAACAAGATGTCTACGGATAGGTTCCAGGAAGGCTCCATGGTTAGTTGTGACTTTTTTTTTCACCTCGCTTATCATTCTTAGCCTGTTGCTTTTGGCTTTCGATGGGCTGATTCATAAATGCAAGACAGTTGCCAGGGTCTCCAATCATCTCATCCTTATACAAACACTTTCCAGGCAGGAAGCAGGAATGCAATTGCAAAGGGGCACTCACTGTGCTTTAACCGGAAGTTTGACATTTCCCAGAAGGCGACAAGCCGAGCTCTTGCAGCTCAGAGGCTGAAGCTTGAGCACGTGATCATCAGTTCCTGCAGATGAGGTGGGCAAGAGTGCTGGGTGAGAAATCACACGGCCACAGCATGTTGGTTTGGCGTAACTCCAGGTTGGTTCCCGGAGGTAGGGTAGAGAGCTCAGTGTCAGCTGGATAGTACAGCGGGGAGGCATGTGCCCTGACCCAGCCCACCTATGGTCCTCTGAACCCTGCCATGTTTGATCCCTGAGCACAGCCAGGTGTGGTCCCAAAACAGCAATAACAAACCCTCCGTCTCTGAACCCAAGCTCCTTCCTACTAGAGTCCATCTCAAGAGCTGGGCGTGTGAGCCAGGACTGTGGCTGGTCTGGAAAGGGTGGGGCAATAGCCATAATGGAGACCCTGGTGTCATTGAACTTGATAGCTACCTGATTCTGCCTGTCGGACAGCCCTTGCTCTCTCTTCTTTGTTTTTATTTAATATTTTTCTTACCACCATGAAGTGGTGGTAGAGCCTGGCAAGCTACCCATGTCGTATTTGATATGCCAAATACCAGTAGCAATTATAGACCTCATCCCCATGACCTGATGGAATGGTTTGAGGCTCTTTATGTTCCTGGAGCAAGCAGATGCCCTTGGGCTACACTAGCATGTGACAGGACATATGGAGATGTTACTGGTGCCTGCTCGAGCAAATTGATGATCAACGGAGAAGACAAGTGATACAGTGAAGTGATTATACCACCGTGAGATATACAATTACAAAGATGTTCATGTTTGGGTTTCAGTCATACCGTGTTCCAGCACCCATCCTTCCATCAGTGCCCATTTCCCACCACCAATGTCCCAATTTCCCTCCCTCCTCCCCTAGCCTGCCTCTATGGCAGGTTTCTCTCTCTCTCTCTCTCTCTCTCTCTGTCTCTCTTCTCTTCCACATTGTAGATTGCAATACTAATTACATTTAGAGGTTATCACGTGTATCTTTTTGCCTGTTTTTAATGCTCAGTTCTAGGCTGGTATTATCACTTTCTATAATTATTAGCACACTGTTCCCTTCTCTGTCATACCCTAACCTCTGACTCCCACACGTTTGTGGTAATTTCTACCTTTGACAAGACCTCCTGATCCATGTTTTGTCTGACCTTGAGTATTGGACTTGCTCTCTCTTCTGATGATGCAACCTGGGGTTTCCCTCTGGGAATCCCCCTGTCCCTGAAAAACCCGCAAAGGGGTTTGAGTGACTTTGCCTGCCTCCTGGTTAGGGGATTGGTTCAAGGATGGACAGACATAAGGCTCCAAGAGACCACTGTCAGGATGTGGTTCATTTGTGGTTGTCTTGGGAGCTGTTTGTGAGGGTTTGTTTCTTCAGGGAAGCCTGGTGCCTTTGCCTGCATGAGAACAGATCAAGAACTGAAAATGCATGGGAGAAATAGTACAGCAGGTAGGGATAGTACAGCAGATAGGAGATAGTACAGTGGGCGGGGGAGATAGTACAGCAGGTAGGAGATAGTATAGTGGGCAGGGAGATAGTACAGCGGGTAATAGATAGTACAGCAGGTAGTGGATAGTACAGCAGGCAGGGCATAGTACAGCGGGTAGCGGATAGTACAGCGGGTAGTAGATAGTACAGCAGGCAGGGCATAGTACAGCTGGTAGTGGATAGTATAGCAGGTAGGGGATAGCACCCACGAGCAGGGAGATAGTACAGCAGATAGCAGATAATACAGCAGGTAGGGGATAATACAGCAGGTAGGGGGATAGTGCCACTTACCTTGCATGAGACTCATCCAGGTTCAATCCCTGGTGCCCTATCTGGACCCCAACTCCTCCAGGTCTAATCCTGAGCATAGACCTGGGACTAAACCTGGAGCACCACTGAGTGTGGTAGCCCACCCCCAAAAAAAAAAAAAACAAAAAGAAAGAAAGGAAAAAGGAAGAAATGGCGACAGGTTGCTGCCCACAACATGTGCTGACCTGATTTTGCTTGTGGACCTTCTCCAAGTCACACGAGTGTAATGCTCTTTGGCGTAGCTGGTTAGTGAAGGTCTGTCTGCTGTCTTAGAAAGGGCCTAAGTTACCTTCTGGCCCTGTTTGCGACTCTCGCCATGGACTGTGCCTCCCCTGGGCCTTTGGTGTCTGGCATAGGTGGATGCATTGCGTCCCGCCCTGCCTTGCTCGCTGTTGCTTTCACAGGGACTCACCCCTCTCTCCTCTAGCCGGGAAGCTGATGGGGCCGGATTGGAGGGCTAGTGCAGAAGGTCCCGGACTGCGCTGGCCTGTCTCTTTCTTTTTTAGGAAAAAATATATCAGCCGCCTTTGGCAAAATACATTTTTCTGTTTATGTTTTTCAGCCACACTCAGAGGTGTTTGGAGCTCACTCCTGACTCTTCAGGGGCACTTCTGTCGGTCTTGGGGGCACTATATGGGCTGTTGGGAATCAAACTCTGGCCACATGCAAGGCAAGCACCCTACAGCTCAGGCCCATGGAAATCTACCTTCAGGGGAGGAACATGAAGCCCCAGTGCACCTAAGGTTACTCTAGCCCCCTAGACCCTTCTAACAGCCCAAGGAGCTCGTGAGGGTGGCACCAGAGAATGGTCTCTCAGTCTCACACTTGCAAAGCCAGTGCCTTAGTCACCGAGCCTTCTCCTGGCTCCTAGACTGATTTCTTTATGGAGGTCACCTTGGTTTCCAAGAACACAAATGCTTGTTGGAAGGTACATGTCACCCCACCAAATCCATCCCTGTCCCCCAGAACCCTGGACCCCACTCCAGGATCCCTCCCCACCACTAACCGCTGGATCCTTCAGCATTGTAATAACTCCTGACACAGCTTCACCACGGCAGTAAGGCACGGGACCGCTTGACAAATGCTGAAGGTCCCAGCTGCAGCTGTACAACCCCGAAGGGCTGAACTGGCCTTGGACGATGACCGCGACAGCCTTTGTGAGGTGCCACTGTTGGGAGGGAAGATTCCCACCACCACTGGCTGCACTCTCTGGCCCAGGACCAGCCCCGTGGCAGGTGAAACCCGAAGCAGAGCTGTGAGCTTTGTCTCCAGAGGCAGAGGGTTATCTGTTGGAGAGTCACGGGGTACCGTTCTCATTCAGACGCAGCCCAGGTTCAATTACCTCCCTAGCAAGTTTGCTGAGAGAGAGCACAGAGGCCCTTTCAGAGGAGACCGGCATTAGGAATGCAACGTGGGGATGGTGATTTATAGCTTTCACATCTATCTGTCAGTCTCCTTGGATACGCCTCTCAATTGCAGGCAGGGTAAGGGATTTGCTTAGAAATTCTGCTCACTTGCAAGTCTGGAGGGTGGTGTGGGGGGTTGAAGGGGGAGCTGCAGGAATCAGCGGAAGAGCACCCCAGAGCTAAAGGATGAGGGTTGCCCTTGCCTGGATGGGAGGACCCTGGAGCCTTAAAGGGGTCTGTATGCAAACGCTGCTCTTGGTGAACTTCAGAGTTTGGTCGCTGCAGAAGGCAGAGATATGGCAGACGGCCTCCGACCTTTCTTACTGATGATGTGGTTTTGAAAGCTGGGCTGAGGTTGGACCTTATGGCTTATTAACCCTTGCATTGCCCTCCCTCTGCCCGAGAGGGCTTCACCACCAGAGTGCATTGGACGCTTTCTCCCTTCCCGCAGCTCAGCTGCACCAAGTCCTCCGAATGTGACCTGGTTTAGTTTTGGAGCCACACTCTGCAGTGCTCAGGAGTACTCCCAGCTCTGTGCTTAGGTTGGCTCGTGTCAGTGCTTGAGGGAACCGGTGGCACTGGGGGTGCAACCCAGACCTCCCGCATGCGATTTGCATGTGATCAGCCCATTGTTCCATCTCCCAGGCCCTGAATGTGGCCTTATTTGCACAGAAGGTCTTTGCAGATATAATTGGCTAAGTTGAGACCTTACTGCCCTAGGGGAGGGTCCAATGGCCCGTGTCCTTGCAAGAAAGAGAGGACACAGTCACAGTGTGACAGGCCCCAGCGAAGATGCTGTGAGGAGCAGAGTCGTGGCCACAAGCCAAAGAAGGTCAAAGATCACGAATCTCCACTGCAGGGGTGCAGAAGCGGGGCGTGCAGGGAGAGAAATTCCGCCTCCCAACCCCAGCAGGACTCCCGCTCCCCTTCTCTGATGCCCTAATACCTCCCGCCTCTGGCTCTGTTGGTGCAAGCAGTGTGTTCTGGGGTTCACCCTGTATGATGGAAAGGAGGCGCAGGGCCGACACTGCACTGTCCCAGTGCCCCAGAAAGACGGTGCTTTGGGGGGCCTGAAGGGGTGGCCCGTTCCAGTGAGGGCTGCAGCTGGCTGAAAGCGCCACAAATCGCCGCTCGGCCCCGTGAAGATGAAGGATGAAGAACGTGGGTGCTTTCATCTCTGCTCGTCGGAGAGCTGCACGCTGCCCTCTCGCCCTTCTCTCGCTCTAACTGTGCGATGATGGAAGCCACCCACAGCTCGGTGTGTGCAGACGCACATTTGTGCTCTTCACCTGGGAATGGGGCCCACCGCTGTGCCGGGTGTGCCAGAGACACGAGTGAACCCCATTCAGATGGGTTCGTGGGGCTGAAATGACTCAGGCAGAGAAGGCGCCTAACCAATGCTCCGTTTTCCATAACAAGCCTGCAGCTGGCCTGGCAAAATAACCTTCCTCAGTCAAGCAGAACCAGTATTTGCCTTGAAAATGGGTCTTTACCTATTGTCACATCTGTCCACGCTGGATTGGGGGTGTAACTAACTCAGGGGATGCTGCAGAACAGAGCTGGATCCTGGTAACACTGCCAGACACCTGGATGAAGCTGTGCCTGAAGGCGGTTCCTTCCTACCTTTCCACCACCCCCACCTATTTTATAATGTTGACTTACACCTGGCAGTGCTTGGGGGCAACTCCCAACTCCATACTCAGCGGCTGTGGCTCCCAATGATGCTTGGGAAAACTTGTGGTTCCCGGGATGGAACCAAGGTTGTCTTCAGCCCCACAGCTATAGGGAACTGATCTCAGTCAGTGGCTAATGTGTGACCTGTCTGGGAATTTTGGCAAAGCAACTCACTGAGTTGACAGACCTGTGAGCCACACAATGATGAACTTAAAGGCTGGTTGGAAGGGACACTGCAGGTTGATATTATGGCAACAAGAGAAACTAAACACGGCTCTCAAATGCATTCTTCCATCGTGCAGCTTTGTGCTTGTTTTTTGAATTGAAAGATGTTACTCTGACCAGAGCGATAGTACAGCAGGTAGGGCATTCACCTTGCATGCGGTCAACCTGGGTTTGATCTCTGGCATCCCATATGGTTGCCACCCCAAGCACTGCCAGGAGGGACTCCTGAGACAAAAAGTTGAGAAATAATGGTCCGTGTTGCAATGATATGATATCTTTTGAAGAACCAGTCTTATACTTTCATTTTTCATTCAGAGGTCTTCTTGTCAAATTTTACTGTGCTCAAAAAACCCATGCAGAATTTTTATTTAGATTGCGTTGGGCTTGTAGATTAGTTTGGGGGGGGAGACTTGACAACTTTCTGACATTAAACGTCCCATAAAGAATATAGAGACTTCGCAGACATGGGGCAGAGCTGCTACTGGCTCTCCCTGTGACCAGCCACTCACGAGGCACCGGGAGGGAGGTGGGTTCTAGCCCTGGCCCACCATCCCAGCAGAGCCTCGTAACAAGCCAGACGACCCCCCACTCCATGAGGGTCTCCATTTTCCACATCCGGACTTCTCTCTCGTCAGACCTCCACCCAGCAGACCAGCCTATCAGCGCCCAGCTTGCGCGGCCGCTTCCGCCACATGGTTCATCAATAAATGCTGGACTTAGAGATGCCTACAAGAGTATGCTACCTGCACGGCAGAGCCTGGCAAGCTACCCATGTTGTATTTGATATATATGCCAAATACCAGTAACAATTATAGACCTCATTCTGGAATGGATTGAGGCTCTTTATGTTCCTGGAGCAAGCAGATGCCTTGGGCTCTAGTAGCATGAGACAGGGCATATGGAGATGTTACTGGGGCCTGCTCGAGCAAATCGATGATGAACGGGAAGACAGTGATACAGTGAAAGAATATAGATAGTTCTGGGGCCAGAGAGGTAGCACAGAAAGGCACTGGGCTTGCATGCTCCTGACCTGACCTGGGTTCGATCTTCACATTCCATATGGTCTCCTGGGCACCTCCAGGAGTAATTCCTGACTGCAGAGCCAGGAGTAACCCCTGAGCATTTCTGGGAGTGACCCCCAAGACAAATACAGAATATAGTGAGTACTTCAATTATCCTAATCAGCTCAGTGTGCTTGACATAGTTTTAAAATTTTCCTTGGCTGAGGTCTTCTGTTCTCCCCAAGGCACTAATATATCTGTAACTATTATGAGTAGCCTCTTATTTTCAATTCTGTATTTATTCAGACCTTACAAGCCATCAATGTAAGATGGATCCCCATTTCAGAGACATTAAAATGTGGGAAAAATATGTCTTAAAGTGCCTTTTTTTCCCTGTTGATTTATTGATGGTGTAGAGAAATGTTATTGATTTTTATAGGCTAATCTTGTATCTGGCACCATTGTTATAAATTCTAATAATTTGTCTGTGGCTCCTGTGGGGTTTTTTCAAGGAAAATGATGACAGCTTTTTTTTTATTTTAATCTCTTCCCTTCCAATTTTACACCATTTCCTTCTTTCTTTATAGCCTTGGCTATACCCTGGAGCACTGTGTAATCATTAGTGGTGATAGTCAACTGAGTACTTTGCGTTTTATGGGCTGCTACCTTATTTTTTCTTAAGTCCGTAGCTTGTGTTGTCTGAAATCTATCATGCAAAACCCTTAAATGATATAAAGCAACCTCCTCATGGATACGGAAAGGAGAACCAGAGTTCACTCTTGAAGGAACGGAAACTTCCAGTCATCGACCGCCACCTGGTACACATTCAGTGGCTTAGCACCAGTCTGGTGTGTGGATGAAGGCGAATCCTCTTAGAAAAGGATGTGGGCAGGAAGAGAGTAATTGTGGGGTTTAATATGGCGATAATAGTAATTAAGATCGTTACAAAGATAATGATGATCCTTCCATCTTTCTGCCTTTACAGTTCCAGGGTTATCCATGCTCACATGTCAGCCCTATGAATTGGGGAAGGAAAATATCATTATATCATTATCTGTATTTTCCACATGCAGAAAGGAATCTTTCTTTTTTCCCTTTTCTTTTCTTTTCTTTTCTTTTTCCTTTCTTTTTCTTTTCCTTTCTTTTCCTTTCCTTTCTTTTCTTTTCTTTTCTTTTTCTTTCTCCTTTTCTTTTCTTTTCTTTTCTCTCTTTCTCTTCTCCTTCCTTCCTTCCTTCCTTCCTTCCTTCCTTCCTTCCTTCCTTCCTTCCTTCCTTCCTTCCTTCCTTCCTTCCTTCCTTCCTTCCTTCCTTCCTTCCTTCCTTCCTTCCTTCCTTCCTTCCTTCCTTTCCTTCCTTCCTTCCTTCCTTGCTTTCTTTCTCTCTTTCTCTCTTTCTGCTTTTTGGAACATACTCATCAATGCTCATGGTTACTCCTGACTCTGTGCTCAGGGATCGCTCCTGGTGGTGCTCAGGGAAACATATGTAATGTCAGGATCGAACCCAAGTCAATCGCGTGCAAGACAATCACTTTACCTTCTGTACTATTGGAAGTGACCATGCGGGGACAGGGCAGGAGACCGATGTCGTAACTGGCAGCGGCAGCTGTGCAGGGAGAGGTGCAGTTTTCCTGCTCTCAGTGTCCCCACATGCCTCTGAGATACCGGTTCTGCAGTGGTGTCCGGGAGCAGGATTCTGATAGAGCTGAGGGCTGGGACACGCAGCCCTGGGGGGGGGGGGGGGGGGCCAGCCTCGGGAAACGCTGCTGAGTATTTCCGGGGGCTTCCTGTCATGAGCTGCTCTTGGTAGCGACAAAGTGAACGCAAGTGGAGATGTGTGGGAGCACCCGTATAAGAGCATGTGACTGTTGGCGGGGAGAGTGCGGGTGTGAACACGGAGCTGTGTGCATGTGAATGAACATGCGTGCAAACACTGAGCATGTGTGTGAGCACGTGGGAGTGGACATACATGAGTACACGTGTGAATGCTGTGAGATATATGAACATGCAGACATATGCATGTGTGAGCACTCTAGACGGATGTGCGCTTTGTAAGCATGTATGTGTGTGACGGGTGTGAGCATTGTGGGCTGTGTGTGAGCATTATGAACAAATGTGTGAATGGGTACGAGCGTGTGTGGGTGGGCATGAGTATGTGTGAACATGTATGTATAAGAATTTCAGCACTGCGAATGGGTGTGAACATGTATGTGTGACTGTGACTGGGTATTAGCATGTGTAAAGATGTGTGTGAACATGTGTGGGTGAGTGGTTATGTGTGTGGGTATGAGTGTGTTTTTATTTGCTTTGTTTTTTGCTTTTTGGGTCATACCTGACAATACTCAGGGGTTATCCCTGGCTCAGTACTCAGGAATTACTCCTGGCAGTGCTCAGAGGGGACCATAAAGGATGCTGGGATTGAACCTGGCTCAGTCGCATGCAAGGCAAACACCCTCCCCACTATGCTATCACTCCAGCCCTGAGCATTGTGGACATGTGTGTGAGCATGTATGAATGGGTGTGAACATGTGTGTGTGATGTATGAGCATTATGAATGGGTATCAGCATGTATAAAGATGTGTGTGAACATATGTGTGAGAGCACTGTGAACATGTGTGCGAGCAGTGAATGGATGCGACCATGTGTGTGGATGAGTGAGCATGTGTGTGGTTGAGTATGTGTGTGTGTGTAAGCACTGTGAACATGTGTGTGAGCAGTGAATGGATGCGACCATGAGTATGGATGAGTGAGCATTTGTGTGGTTGAGTGTGTGTGTGTGTAAGCACTGTGGAACATGTTGCAAGCTGTGAATGGGTGTGACCACCTGTGTGGGTGGAGTGAGCATGTGTGACGGTAAGTATGTGTTTGGGTGGACGTAAGCTTGTGTGAGTGGGTGTGAACTAGCATGTGTGAGCATATATGTGGATAGATGAGAACTTGTGTGAACATGTGTTTGAGAGGTGTTCTGTGTATCCTGTGATAGAAGGGTCTCCTCTCTGGGTGTGGCGGATGGCCCTGAGCTTAGTGATTGGGTTGGGCCCCTGGCAGCCTGAACTTGAATAACATGGCTGGAAAAAGGAGAGAAATAGTTACTTACTGTTAGACATGTTTGGGGTCTTTGCGAAGAGGCCTGCTGCTGTTTTAATGCCCTGAAATATGGCAAAAGGACTGAAATGCTTGCTTAGGTCACTACATGTCAGTAAGCCTATGATAAAATTGGCTTTCTCCTATCACTTTACTTAAGTGGTCATTTCCAAGACTCTATTGACAACATGAGGATTTATTCTATAGCCAGCTTAAAAAGAAAGTGCTTTGCTTATTTTTATTCACTAATTCACGTTTCTAATCTTGGGTTGGAGGCTACACCTGGCTGTGCTTGGGGATCACTCCTGGCAGTGTCAGGGGACCACATGTGGTGCGGGCGGAAGTGGGGCCGGCCATAAGAAGACAAGATCTTCCCTGGCTGCAACCATCTTCCCAGCTGTTTTCGTTCATTTAAGTCAGCTCCACACCCTTGAGAAAGGGTCTATCATTGTCATCAGTTCACTGGAAGGGAAACCAAGGCAGAGTGAAGGGAGCAAATTGCCCACGGCTGTCCGGAGCCCTCGGGAAGCTGCCAGGGATCGGGACCTGTTCTCTGGGCTGCACCGGCTGCATTGTCCTGGTGCTGCGCCCGCCGGATGGAGCCTGTCTCAGAGGCGTCCACAGAACATGTCAGCACAGGTTCCGGAGAGCTGCCTAATCTCTCCTACCTCTTCACTTAGGGCTGACTCCTGGCTCCAGGCAGAAAGGCAGAGCCAAACACAGCTCCCTTTGAAGTTTGAACTCTGTTCTCCTGTCTCTCCGGATGAGGCCTTGAGGAGGAATGAATTCTTCTGCCAACAGGGAAACAATTGCCCAAAGACACCAGAGCTGAGTTTGGGTGGGTCTGTGGAGGACTGAATTAAGAAATTCCATTTTAAAAGCACCAAAAGAACTCACGCGTTCGTTTGTTCGTCACACCCAGATTCGGCTGGAGGGATACCAGTGGGTTGCCTCGCACGTGGCCCACTGGAGTTCAATCCCCAAAACCCTGTATGACTCCCCCTCTGCCCACCCTCCCGCCACCACCCTGAGCCTGCCCGGGTGATCCGTGAGGACAGTCAGGAGTAAGTCTTGGCACCACTGGATGTGGCCCCAACAATGTAGAAAGCAACAGAACAAAAGATGCTCCAAGCACGACATTGTGCCACGTGAAGAATGTGCTAGAAACAAGACAGCAATCCCTTTGACAGGGGTGGAGCGTGTTTTCTTGAGTCTGGAGGCGCACTTGGGCAAGACTGAGACCAAGACAGGTTGGCCCCGTGCTTTCGGGGAGGAACAGCCCAAAGGCTCAGAGGCAGGAGCAAGCTCAGCCGAATCAAAGGCCATCAGAGCGCATCAGAGAACCCGCCTTGCATTGCTGCCGGGCCAAGAAGATGAAGAGAAACCTAGGCAGGAGCATAATCACATGGGGCTTTCCCAGCCGTACGTGGGAGAAAGCGCGGGCTCTCCCTACCCTTTGCTCTCTGGTCTAACCTTCCCCAGTAACAGACCTGCACGTGTGCCGCTGTCTGGCCTAAAAACTACATTTCCCAGGCAGCCTTGCAGTTTGCTAGAACCAAGTGACTAAATTCTGCCAATGAGGTGTTAGCAAGATGCTCTTCCTTCATAGGCCATTAGCAGGCGCTCTGTGCTTTACCTTTTCTGAGCCTCTTTGCTACTTGGGCCCTGTAGGAATGACTGGGATCTAGCGGCCATATTGTGTCACTGAAGAGTCGGGGCACCCAGGAATGGTGGGAAGAGTTCATGAGCAAAGTCGCAGGGAGCACACCCACACTGCCTACCTGTCTTTTTGATGGGAAGAAGTGTAAATGTGTAAATGTGTAAGAACATGTGTAAATGTGTAAGAAAGCCTCTTTTTTTATTTTGAGGCCTCCACTACTTTTTTTCTCATTTACTTTTTAAATTTTTTCCCTTTAATTTTATTATTATTATTATTATTATTATTTTTTAACAATTACAAAAATGTTCATGTTTGGGTTTCGCCATACAGTGTTCCAGCGCCCATCCCTCCACCAGTGCCCATTTCCCACCACCAATGTCCCGATTCCCTCCCCCTCCCCTAGCCTGCCTCTATGGCAGGTTCTCCATCTCTTTTCTCTCTTTCTCTTTCTCTTTCTCTTTCTCTTTCTCTTTCTCTTTCTCTCTCTTTCTCTTTCTCTCAATTCCTTCTTACATATTGTGGATTGTAATACATATACTTAGAGGTTATCATGTACATCTCTTTGCCTGTATTTAATGCTAAGTTATATGTGGTAATAGCACTTTTTGACACTTATTGGCCCATTGTTCCCTTCTCTGTCTTACCTAACCTCTGCTCCCACACGTTTGTGGTAATTCCACATTTGACAAGACCTCCTGATCCACGTTTGGCCTGGAGGTCTCCATTACTTTCACTTGAACAAAAACCACCTTTGTTACTGGTATTTTGAAAGGCATGGATGACACCTAAACTGTGACTTCAGAGCCGGAGCAATAGTCCAGCAAGTAGGGCATTTGCCTTGCTCGCGGCCAATCGGGTTCGATCCCCAGCATCCCATAAGGTTCCCTGAGCACTGCCAGGAGTAATTCCTGAGTGCAGAGCCAGGAATAACCCCTGAGCATTGCCGCGTGTGAGCCACAAAGCAAAAAAAAAAAAAAAAAAAAAAAAAGTAAATTGCGACTTCAGTGTGGAGGGATGTTACCGTGAAGGATGTGGTGAAGGCTAGGAACAGCAGCACGAATCCGGGCTGGGAGCGAGGCGTCTCCTGTGCTCTCCAAAGGGAGGTGCTTATCGTACATCTAAGAGGAGCTGCAGGCGAGCAGGCAGCTGGGCATTTGGGTCTGAAGGCGGAGGCTTTGTGGGAGGCAGAGTTGAAGGTATCAATTTGGGGCCGTCATGGGGCGTGGAGGGATTGCCACTTCCTTGGGCTCACACAGTCACAGCCGCAGTGCTGAGTCTTGGGGGGGTGGGTGGGGGCAGAGGCCTTGTCTTGGCTGTTTTAGGTTAGCTTATCTTAGTTATCTTTGTATTGTTTATATTTTTATTATTTAAACTTTATATTTTTAGTTTTAATTTGTGTGTGTGTATGTATGTGTGTGTGTGTGTGTGTGTGTGTGTGTGTGTGTGTGTTACAGCTAGTAGTGCTCAGGGCTTACTGCTGGGTTTGTGCTCAGGAATCATTCCTGGCTGAGCTCAGGGTAACCCTGTGAATGTCAGGGGGTGAACCCAGGCCGGCCATGTGCAAGGCAGATGCCTTACTCCTTGTACTATCTCTTCTTCTTCAAGCAAACTTTTAATTAAATTTTCAGGGTATGTTCTTTATAGTTTTAGAAAGCAGTGACATACACGCTTGATAGTTTAGCACCTCTTGCCCCCAGTTTTATGAGTTATAGTTGACATTTTACATTGTATTGGCTGGAGTTGTGCAACAGATGCTTTGACCTATGTTTATCTTGCAAGTGTTCACCACACATTTAGCTAGCATTCATCACAGCAGGATCCCATCAGATGGAGCCTTTGTCTTCCCTGCCAGGGAAGCAGGCATGTAGCTCTCCCTGTGGTGTGGGCCACGTTGCAGTTCCCTGAGACTAAAGAAAACCCTAAAAGGAGATCAGAGCCGAGGGCCCTGGATAGAGACACGGTCCAGTTGGGGGAGCAGCTTGAAGCCCTGAATCCAGTTGTGCTGCAGCCAGCTTTGACTTTGGAGATTCCAGTTACAAGACAGCTCCAAGGGTGAGGCGCAGGCTTTGCAAGCAGGAAACCCTGGTTCTATTCCCTGGTACTGCTTGGTCCTCCCAGCACTGCTAGGAGCAATCCCGAAACAGCTGAGAATAGCTCCTAAGCACCACCAGGGATGGTTCTAAAACCAAGGCAAAAGACAAAACAAAAACAAAACTGTTACATGAGGTAACACAAATTCTTTCTTCCTTCCAACTCTACTGGATTTCTGAACCCAAATGGTTCTGACTAGTACAGATATTTGGTCAGTCACCAAAATGGGTTTATTTGACAGTTCACTTTGTTGGCATTCAACCCTATGGAGTATTACCTAGTTCTACTAAGAAGAGTGTTCTTTGCAAATAGCATTAACCTTACCGTTAAAACCAGGGAGAAAATATGAGTCATTCCCTCTATAGAATGCTTCTGTTGTATTTTTTTAAAAGTTATTATTATTTTTGTCTTTTTGGGTCACACCTGACGATATTCAGGGGGTTGCTCCTCGCTCTGCACTCAGGAATCATTCCTGGCAATGCTGGCGGGAACGTGGGATGCTGGGGATGGAATCAGGGTTAGTTGAGTGCAAAGCAAATGCCCTTCCCACTGTGCTATTGCTTTGGGCCAGAGTGGTTCTGTTGATAGTTAGGAATTGAATCCTTAGTTCCTAATATTTGGGTATCAGCATCTTGCTTTCTTTGGCTTTATCTTGCTCTGCTATTGAGACCCAGGGAAGGGGGAGAGAGAGAGAGGGAGAGAGAGAGAGAGAGAGAGAGAGAGAGAGAGAGAGAGAGAGAGAGAGAGAGAATTTGCTTGAAGCCCCATGAACAGCTCAGACCTCAGACGCAGGATCAGAATGCCCGCCTTGAGTGCCTAGTGCCTGGTGCAGGCGTGTTCTCACACTCTGCCTACAGCGGCACAGGCCTGAGGCCAGGGCTCTGAGAAGTCACACCTGCTGCGTGTGATTAGCCCTTGCTCTTCTCCCCCCTTGTGCATCAGTATTCTGAATTTCATTTTCCAGAGTCCTAAGTTTATCATTATCATAATGAGATTATTTAACATCTTGAATATTAAAATCCTGACTTCACAGAATAAGGCTCCAAGGTTATTGTTCAGCAGTGCCCATTATCCAACCTGCTGTTTCTGAAGACATATGCCTTTGGTAAAGACTTGCTGGCTGCCCGGGGAAGATTCTACTTACTTGCTTTTTTGAGGTCATATTTTAAAAGTTCTCTACTGGGGCCGGAGCGACAGTCCAGCAAGTAGGGTGTTTGCCTTGCACACGGCTGATCTGGGTTCGATCCTTGGCATCCCATATGGTCTCCTGAGCACCTCCAAGATTAATTCCTGAGTGCAGAGCCAGGAGTAACCCCTGAGTATTGCGGAGTGTGACTCAAAAAACAATAAACAAATAAATAAATAAATAAAAGTTCTCTATTGAGTATCAAATGTGGATGGAATTGGCTGGCCCAGTTACATGATCTGAGTTTGACCAATAATCCCTGGGTTACCCCAAAAGTCAGAACAGGGTGGATCTTAAAGGTTGCTTAGAGTAATCTGTACATTTTAAATACTGTTTTATTTCCCCTGTAATTTACAGATGCCCTTTGTTTAATTTTGGTTGGGGGCTACACTGCTGGTGTTCTGGGGGTCCCTCCCTGTGTGCCCAGGACATTCTATAGTGCTAGGGATTACCTTGGGCCCTTTGTATGCAAAACATACACCTCAGCCCATTCAACATGTTCCCAAAACCTAAATGTGTTCATTTAAAAACAAAACAATCAAAACATCTTTCAGGCTGTTTAGAATTAGAGCACAAACGAGGGAATGTGTGGTTATTTCTCATGCCCTGCTCTCTTCCCCCTCAGTCGGCATCCCCAGCCAGAGTGGAAGCCTTACTATAACTGACATAATCTCTCCCAAATCTTCATTTACCTGAGGGTTCACTCTTGGATGCATCTATTCCTTGTTGTTCTTTTTTTGGGGAAGGGCACATACCCAGTGGTACTCAGCTTCCTGCCCTCGAGGTGTTGCAGGTGTGGCTGCAGTGCCCAGCTGCATCAGCAGGTGGCAGACAGGAGACAGGCTTGTCTACACCCAGGGTTCTGCCCCTAGGGCCCTGGATGGTTGATGGTCTGACATAGAAAAAGACTGGAACCTCCCTGGGATTAACCCAGAGCCATTGCAGAGCCTTGCAAGCTACCTTTGGTGTATTCGATATGCCCAAAACAGTAACAATAATGGACCTCATTCCCAACGAATGGAGACGTTACTGGTGCTCACTCTAGCAAATCGATGAACAATGGGAAGACAAGTGACAAGTGACTCAGAGCTTATTCCTGGCAGGGCTCAGGGGGACCCTATAGGGTCCTGGGGATCAAAACGAGGGTCAGCCACTTGCAGTGCAAGTACCATACCTATGTACTGTCTTTCCAGCCCGGGGGTCCATTTCTTGAACTGGACAGATGTATACTGACATCCTGGCATCAATCTGGGCTCAGCATTTCCCCTTCCCTGTGCTCTGCTGCTCGCTCCTTCCGCCTCCTGCTGTCATCAGTGCACTGCTCCCCAGCTTCACTCTTTCCAGACCGTCCTGTCTGCACACGAGTACCCGCCCCGCACGTGGGCTTCATTCTCTTAGCTCTTTGCCAGTCAGGAAACGAGCCTTGCAGAGTCACTTAGGAATCAATCAGCGTTCCTGGTAAGGCAGCCCTCGGCTCACTCGAGCAGCACATGAATATTTTAAAGAGTATTAGGTAGCTCTCAGAAATCCCAGGTGGGCAGGAGGAGCAGGTATTGCCTTTTGATTGAAACCAGACTCCGGCCGGCTCGGCAACCACAGCACTACTGAGTGAGGCGCTCATGTCCTGATCCGGACGCTTTTGTTGTTGTTGCTTTTTGGGTCATACCTGGCGATGCTCGGGGGTTACTCTTGGCTCTGTAATCAGGAATTATTCCTGGCAGTGCTCTGGGGACTGTATGAGATGCTGGGGATTGAACCCGGTCGGCCGCGTGCAAGGCAAACACCCTCACGGCTGTACTATCACTCTGGCCCCCTGATCTGGACTCTTGAATAAATAAAACCCTATTTGGAGAGGTCTTTTTGAGAGTTTCATTTTTGCCTTGGAGCCATACCCAGCGGTGTTCAGGGCTCAATTCTAGCTCTGTGCTCAGGGATCACTCTCCTGGTGTGGCTTGGGGAACCATATGTGATGCCTGGGGTTGAACCCAGGTTGACTGCATGCGAGGCAAGCACCTTATTCTTTTACTCCCACTCCCACCCCTAACAAAAGGTCTTTCTGCATATGGACGTTAAATGCAAGAACGAGATGAGAAAGTTCTGGGCTATCTGGCACCTCCAGTGCTGGCTGGCCACAGAGCAAAAGATGCTGGTTGACAAAGTTCAGGCCACAGGCCACGTGGTGGCTGCGAGGTGTTGATGTTGCTGGTGAGGGAAGTTGGCGTCACTGGTGAGGTCAGATCCTGAGCAAGGAGGACACCCACAAAGAAGGACTAGGAGAGCATCCACAAAGGAGGTCGAACACAGCACCCACCAAGAAACCTCCACAAACCCCTTTGGGGGGGAATAGCTCCGCTTTATTAGGGGAAGTAGGGTGTGATTTCTATGTCAGCCAATCAGGTAGAGGGAGAAAGTAGGATGTGAACTGAGTCAGCCAATCAGGTAGGGGGACTAAAACACGCTGTGTGCTTCTGTACAGGGTGTGTGCTTAATGTGTTTAGCTACACAAGGAATTGGAGAGGACCAATGGTGGCCCCTCCCATGGGCGGGATTGGCGGGGCAGTCTTGGGGTGCCCCCATCTTTTTTTTTTTTGGGTCACACCCAGCGACGCTCAGGGGTTACTCCTGGTTCTGCACTCAGGAATTACTCCTGGCGGTGCTCGGGGACCATATGGGATGCCGGGGAGTCGAACCCGGGCCGGCACAGGCCGGCCGCGGCAAGGCAAACGCCCTACCCGCTAGGCTATCGCTCCAGCCCCTGCCCCCACATCTTATGCCGAAGGCTTGATTGACGCTCAGCCTCTACAAAGCACTTACTTAGCATCACCGTCTCGTTAGTAAACTTGGACTGTTCTTTTTTTCCCACTAAGTTTTATTTTATTAAGGCCCCATGATTCACAAAGTTATTCATAATTGGGCTTTAGATTACACAACATGCAATTTGCCTCCACATGGATACAACTGGGAAACTTGGGCTGTTGTAGTAAACTCAGCAATGCGGCTCAACAGACGATGTAGAGAAGTTGGGGAGATGGGGTGTCAGGGTCAGCGGGGTGACTCCTCTCCCCGGCTAGTAGGAGCCGCTCATGTCGCTGTGTCCTTATCGGGATGCTGAGACACAGCCAGTGGTGGCATGTCCCTGGTCTTACAGAGACACAGCCCTGTGGGCTCAGGGCCTCCCCTGCACAACGATTCCCGCTGTTACTTCGTTTAAGGCTCCGTCTCCTCCCGTTGCCTCCTGTCTGTCACACACGCGCTTTGCGGCTCCAGGGCGGTGCTTTGGGTTTGTTTCCCTTTGCCCTCGGAGGTTGAGCATATCCTCAGAAGTGAGTTAGATTCGAACCCGTGAGAAAGAACGTGTGAGACAGGACCTGGCCTGTCTATGTTTTTTTTTTTTTTGGGTCACAAAAAAAATCAGATGGGCTGGACATGTAATGCGATTTGGAGACAACCGCTGGACTAGAGCCGTTACCGACTGGATCCCACGGGATGTCAAAAGATCACGTGGCCGCCCACCTACAAGATGGTCAGACTTCCTTGTTAAGTCCCTGAACGAATGGTTTGAGGCTCTTCATATTCCTGAATCAACCAGATGCCATTGGGCTACATTGGCAAGTGATAGGGTCCAATGGAAATGTTACTGGCGCCCGCTCGAGCAAATCGATGAATAACGGGATTCAAGTGATCAAGTGATCAAGTGGGTCACACTCAGTGATACTGATGCTCTGGAGGTTACTCCTGGTTCTGCACTCAGGAATTACTCCTGGCAGTGCTCGGGGACCATATGGGATGCCGAGGATGGAACCTGGGCCAGCCGGTGCAGAGCAAACGTTCACCTGCTGTACTATCTGTCTATGCTTTTCCTAGTTTGTTTTTGGAAGGTGGTAAAGAAGGGGTGTTGGGCCACACCCAGAGATGTTCAGGGATTGTTCCTGGTGCAGTGCTTAGGAGTGACCCTGGTGATACTCAGGGACCGTATATGGTGCCAGAGATTGAAACCACGGTGCCAGGAAGGTGCCTTACCCCTGACCTATCTCTCTGGCCCTCACTGGCATTTTCTTAATTCTCATGAATATGTATGTACATATTTATGTTTATATAATGTGACCCTTCATCTTTTTTTTTTCCTCAATGAATTATTCCCACCACATTTTAACTTGCTTTTTCCACTTTGTTCATTTTCTTTGGACATAGAGGAGTTTCACATTTTCAGGATGACTTTTTCGCCAGTGTTTCTCAAGCTGTCCACCTAAGACAAGACTTTTTTGTTAGGGAAAGACATCTCTAACACCACGCACACAGCCCATCCGTCTTTTCCTGCCCTCCTCCTCGCTGCTCCTTTGGGGTCAATAGGCGATAGAGGGCCCTTTCATCTCCAGAGAGGGGCTCAGAAACAACCCTGAGAAGCAGGGGCTCTTGCTGCACTCTGGGCAGGGACAAAGGTGAACACTGTTTGCTCCATTTCTACACACAGACTCATCTTTTCTTCCCATCAACACACCCTTTGCAGGCAGAGGCGGGGAGGCAGAGAAGACGCTAAACACGATTTAGATTGGGCTGCTGGGAGCAAAGCCACAGTGCAGAGTCTGTTCAGGCAAAGGCAGACCCCTGGTAACTTGGGGGGCAGAGCAATAGTTCAGCAGGGAGGGTGCTTGCCTTGCATGCAGCTTACCCGAAGTTCAATCCCTGGCATCCCATTTGGTCCCCTGAGCATCGCCAGAAGTGATTTCTGAGCACAGAGCCAGGAGTAAGCCCTGAGCATCATCAGGTGTGGCCCCAAAACAAAAAAACCAAACAGAACCCCCAGGTGACTTGACTTCTCATGGCCAAGTCATCCCCTCTCCCCTCAGATGACCCTCTTATTTTATTTTATTTTTTATTAATATTTTATTATACCACCGTGAGATATACAATTACAAAGTTGTTCATGTTTGGGGGGTTTCGGTCATACAGTGTTTCAGCACCCCTCCCTTCACTGGTGCCCATTTCCCACCACCAATGTCCCCGATTCCCTCCCCCTCCCCTAGCCTGCCTCTATGGCAGGTTCTCTCTCTCTCTCTCTCTCTCTCTCTCTCTCTCTCTCTCTTCTCTTGCACACTGTGAATTACAATACATACATTTAGAGGTTGTCATGTGTATCTTTTTGCCTCTATTTAATGTTCAGTTCTAGGTTGGTATTAGCCCTTTCAACAATTATTAGCACATTGTTCCCTTCTCTGTCTTACCTAACCTCTGATTCCCACACATTTGTGGTAATCTCCATCTT
This sequence comes from Cryptotis parvus, assembly GCA_021461705.1. Taxonomy (NCBI): domain Eukaryota; kingdom Metazoa; phylum Chordata; class Mammalia; order Eulipotyphla; family Soricidae; genus Cryptotis; species Cryptotis parvus. Next base: position 111,854 of record JAJIBD010006284.1, on the reverse strand, counting down.
TGACAGGACCTTCTGATCCACATTTCGCCTGACCTTGGATTTTGGTATCATAATATGTATGTATATATATATATATATATGTGTATGTATGTATATGTATATGTATATATATTTATGTAATGCAAATAAATTCTAGCTCCTTTTAGGGTTCGCCTTACTAGAGCCTGGCTTTGCCAAGCAGTCTGGAGCTCCTGTAGACGCGGCCAGACTCTCCGAGTCCTGGGTCTTGATGCCACAGAACTGGATCACATTCACTTCTCATGGATCCAGGCCCACCGTGCAGATGGGAGCAAAGTCCTGCCTCTTTGGAGGACACCTGGGATACCTTTGTATGGTGAGTACAAAGGTTCCTGGGAGTGTGGGTGACATGTAGCTGGGGAGGTGGGGCAGTGCGCAGTGGCGAGGAACTTGTGGTTAACCTGCTGTGTGCCAGGCATGGCACATGGGCAGTAGCTGCATCATCCATACCAAGGAGCTTATAAGGCTGGCCCAGGAGACAGCATCCTGTGATTGGGCATGTGCCCTAACTCTGTACTGCCTCTCAGCGCTGGCTCTGAATCTTGATGGCAGTTAAGGTGGCTCTACCCCTTTGTACAACTCCCAGACACAGCTGCCTGCATCCCCAGAGCAGGGAGATTGTCTATACGGAGAGTATAGACTTGAGTAGGGCCGGAGAAAAACATCACAACAAACCTGAACTTTGAATCTAAGCTCTCTCTCTTCAGATGTATTTTCTGCTTTGGCTTTAGTATTTAGATGTATTTTTTTTTGCTTTGGATTTTGAATGGAAGCGGAGGCTCAGCATGACGGTTAGTATCTAAAGGTTCTTGGTATCTTTTTTTGGGGGACAGTGGGGGAACAGGGAGCAAGGGTTTCCCAAGAAGTGCTGAGAAGGGCCAGAGCAATAGTACGACACGTAGGGAGCTTGCCTTGCGCAGCCAAGCTGGGTTTGATCCCTGTAGCACACAGGGCCTCAGCATGAGTGATGCCTGACTGCAGTGAGCCCTGAATGCCACTGGGTGTGGCCCTCACCGCCCATAAAAGTCTGCAGGAGGTCCTGGGCTTCCTTCTAGCAATTCTCAACCAACCAGCTGTTGGTCCACTGTGAGGGTCAAAGATGGGGCGCTGCGATTCCAGGGGTAACCGGAGCCATGCTGACTGTCCCCAGTGAAGGTGGGGAGCCCTTGTAGAGCCAGGGGTCCAGTTAGGGTTGGCCGTGTGTGATGCGTGTGTGGTGACTCTCTATCTGGGTCTTGGCTTGAAAGCAGTAGGCCCTGGGGCCTCACGGGCACCTCCAGGGGCACTGCTGGCCATGTTCAGTGACTCTGATGTTACACAGTGGACACCGGTACCTCTGGTGGCACAGGGACTGTGATACCAGATTCCTGCCTTCGACCCCCCCCCCACTCTGGGGTGCTCCCACCTCCCTTGAGAAACCTGCCTGAGATTTCCCAGCCCTCTCTCTTCCTAGCTTGCTTTCTTCCACAATTTTTTTTTTTTGCCTTTTTGGGTCACACCCGCCGCGATGCTCAGGGGCTACTCCTGGCTCTGCACTCAGGAATTACTCCTGGCGGTGCTTGGGGACCATATGGGATGCCGGGATCGAACCCAGGCCGGCAGAGGCGGGCCGCATGCAAGGCAAACGCCCTACCCGCTGGGCTATCGCTCCGGCCCCTCTTTTTTTTTTAATGTTTTTATTATACCACCTTGAGATATACAATTACAAAGATGTTCATATTTGGGTTAAGTCTTACAGTGTTTCTTCCACAATTCAACCTTCTTCTTCAAGAAAGTCTTTCTCAAACCCTTCTGGCAAAGTCACACAGAGAGTAGAGAAGGGGTCGGGGAACATGACAAACACAAATGAATATTTCAATAAATTACCGGCCCTGATGGGCGAAGTGTGCCAAGGAAATGCTAATGTCCTGACTGAGGGCTGCTCTGGGCCACGATCCTGGGAAGCGGGTCTCAGGAGCTCTGGAAGGGATGGCAGCGGAAAAGAAAAACTGCACCTTCACGGATCACCTTGCTGCGGAGAAAGCGGAGCTCAGAGAGGCAAGGTGAACTGCCTGAGGTCACACAGCCCGCGTGGGCTGTTGCTCCTCAGCCTAACGCATATTCTAGACCTGAAAAGAGAAGAAACCCGGGGTGGGGTGCCGGTGGGGAGCCACTGACTCTGACCTTGCCACCTTGGGCCTGCCTTCTCCTGCTGAGTGACCTGGGGATCCTCGGTCACCTGTCTGACTTGAGCGTCCTCTGAAAACCCCAGAATGGCCCCATCTGGAGGCCTGTGGTGTCCAAAATGCTCTGGTGCCTCCCCCGGGGCTGCCCAGAGCAGGGGTGGTGAGGTGGTGGTGGGGGAAAGGTGATGTCTGACTGGAGCAGGGAACTTCCGGGTCACCGGGATAGGAATTAGGGAGTAAGTCAGGGACCATCGGGAGACAGGTGAGAGGAAGGGGTGAGAGGGAGGGGGAGAGGGACGGCCACCCGGGGGTACTTTTGGGCTGTCGGCAGACATTAGAGGGGTGGAGGTCACTCATGAGCAGCTAGAGTGGACCCAGGGAATGGCCTCCGGTCCTCTTCTTTTTTTGGCAAAGGGGTGACTAGGTCTGCTCTGTGCAGAGTGGAAGGCAGCCCAGAGAGAGAAATGGACCGAGGGGAAGCGACGAGCCACGATCCTCCTCCTCCCTCCTGGCCGCCCCTCCCTGATTTCTACCCTTCCTTCTCCCCTCACATCGTCCTCCTCTCTCCTCTCTCCCCTTTCCCTTGTTCTCTTCCTGGATCTATCCTCTCTGCCTTCGCACGTCCCCACCTTGTTCTAAAAAAGCCAGAGAAGAACAAACAGTGGCTCTCAGAGCTGTGTCCTGAGAAACCCACGTGTATACTTGTGGTTTACCTACCTGTAGAAAATTTGTACCTTAAGATCTCCGCAGACTCTGGGCAAATGGGTTTTAATTCAATTCCACAAATATTTACTGTGCGCTGGTTAACTGAGCGTACTTTGTGCTGGGGAGACCAAGAGAGGCAAATGGGCATCGCCAGTCCTCCCGGGGGCCTCCGGGGCTGATGTTGGCAGGAGAAACCACCGGCTCCTCCGCACCCCCTTCAGGAACCCTAAAGAGCTCTCTGTCCACCAGGACACCAGGCACAGAAAGGGGTCTGGCTGCCAGCTCAGCGAGCTGCTCCGACACCAGCCAGCACTGCGGATGGGTGGGCGAGGAGGGAACTCTGCCTTGCCGGGACCCGGGTCTGACAAATAGCTCTTGGTGCACTGCCGAGGGCTCACGCAAGCCGGACTTGGGATTTCGCGATCTCTTTCTTCTTTTCCTGCGAATTGTCCAAGATGATCACACAAAAATAGACGTTCTCTTTAACACATTTTTTCAGGGCCACACCACGCCTGAAAATAGGATGGTTTTAGCAGGTCCCACAATGAGCAAAGGGCCCATTTCCCAAAGTTCTAGGGGAATGGGGGATTTAGAAAAGCGAGGGAAAGTAAGATCCTACCAGTGCCGTGGAATTGCAGCTAAGAAAGTCTCTGGTGGACATGGGTCTGCGATCGAGTCGAGGATTATTCACAGACACATGATGGTGTCCCATCAGCAGAAATGACTCCTGGGCCGGGGTGGAATCATTCCTGGCTTGCTCAAAAAACGTAGCCGCTTTGGCCTCCTTCTTGGCAAGTACTACCTGAACAGCTCCCAGACAACCTACCTGCCTGCAGAGGGTGGGTGGGGCCAGAGGTAGGCCCTGGGTATCTGTAGCTACCGAGATTAGGGCTTGTTTGTTACGGCGGCTAAACCTGGCCTGTACTGACGGCTACACAGTGGGGGAGGTAGACACAACTGGACTGAAGAAGCTGCTGTCCCTTTCCCCCTCTTCAAAGCCGCAGACAGGAAATCTCTCCTTCCACCTCCGTCGCTCAAGGCTGCCTTGATTCACCATGCAGCGTGAGTAAGAGAGGGAAGGGGCAAAGAAGCAAAGCAAGACTTTAGGAGGTGTCCCGAATCGTAGGGAGCTCTGAGTCCAGAAGGCATCTCCTCTCCCCCTCTGATTTGCTTGTGCCCGCTAGATGCCAGTCACTAGGTCAAACACTAGAGTCAGAGATGAATAAAGCTCAAGCTAGTGGGCACAGTGGCCTTAAAGGGGTTCGAATGCCAGGTCAGAAGATAGAGGCAGGAGGCCACTCTGAACGGGCCTTTGGGAGGAGGTGATTGTGCCTGCCCAGTGCTCACTGCTGACCTGCAGGACCCATTCCTGAGGGTGACTGCAAGGCTGAACAGCGGCCGGCAGGTCTCATGGCCTCCACCCTGTGGGTCAGCTCAGCCCTCCGCCACCCAGTGATTAGACAGCCAGTCTGCCCTGCCCTTGGTCACTTCCCACATGACCCTTCCTTATGTCCATTGTTTTGGGAGTGTGGACACTGCCTCTCTCTGAAGGCCAGGGGTCTTCAGAGCTGAGGATTTGCTCTGTAAAATGAGGAGGTAAATGAGAACTGAATACTCCAATGTCACAAGTACTCATTTAGCCGGGCTCTCTGCAAGGAACCCCTGCTTTGCTCTGTGTGTGTGTGTGTGTGTATGTACACTTGCCTACATGCAGCTCCGACCCCCCCCAAATTTTCTGGGGTGTGTGTAATCACTGGAGAATAACTGTACGGAAGCGTGTTCAGCTCCGCTGCCTTTAGCAAGCAACTCATTCATGAGTGAGTATAAATTAATACAGTAGAAACAGCTACATAAATATCGAGCTGTAATTGATTGTCTTCTGCAACCAAAGGTGAGAAGCGGCTGCTCTGCTGGAGGAAAACTTGGGGGGAGGGGACTGATAAGGAAGATAGTTTTGGCTGTGCGTCTCTGTGGAGGTGTTGTGTCTCTGATGTATTATGGCGGGGGTTAAGGTCCACTACACTCAGATTCAGTAACTATTTATCAAATACCTATTTTGTGCAGGCACAGAGCGGGCTCATCATCATCTTTCAAGATTAACTGAGTCAACAGTAGTAACATCTGAGAAGATGGTAAAAAGTTAGATGTCTTCGCAAGGATACTGTTACCAGGTATCTTTTACTGCTGGAATAAAACCCCTCCTTTACCTTTTAAAATACAAGGGAAATTGCTGAGGACTATAAAAAGGTACATCACTGCTGGCAGACAGACAAAAGGAAAACAAGAGACAGAGTAAGTGAATGACGGCAACTGCTTTCCCAGTTAGCTGCCCTAGGTAGATGGTGCTCTGGGTACTGCCGGCACGCATCCACTTTATCGATTGCTAAACAACGAAAAAGCATGGAAGTGGAAATTTTCAATCACTGTGTGCAACACCAGAAAGCAACGCCATCTTTCCAGTTACCTGCCAAGGCCACTGTTTCTCTCTTCAGCAATGAGCTGGACTTGCAGGTCAGCTGGGCACCCATTTCCTTCCCTTCCCTCTCCTCCTAAACCGGTGCACTCAGAAGGGCTCTGCCCTTTGGGAAACCAGAGCTTTAAAAGCCACTCGGGCCTTTTGCCTTGCGCACAGGTGTGCAGGCGGCAGGCGTGCGTGCATGCGTGTGTGCGTGTGTGTGTGTGTGTCTGTGTGTGCGCGCGCGCCCTGGGTCATAGACTCTGCACAAATCCCGAGAAAGCTCCGCAGTCCCCTAGTCTCCCGAGGGCTGTGCAGTTTCTCTAACCTTGACCTAAAGTCGGCCCTATAACACGCTGCTTTCCAAACAAAACAAAACAAAACAAAACAAAACAAAACCCCTAAAACAACCCGCCCCTACTCCCTAAACCGTGGCTTAAACTGCGTTGTCTTTTGGAAGGAAAAACAAAAACCCCAAAAAACCCAAACAAAAAACAGCCCTGTTCTGGGCATCAGGAAAAGGCTATCGCTCCCTGCAGGCGTGGGGACACTTGCCGGCCCCCACCCCCGGCCCGCGCATCTCAGTGTCCATTCTCGCTCGCTGCGCTCGGTCCGCTGCTCCCGCCGGCGGCAGTGGGTGGCAGCGCCGAGGCGGCCGTGATTCGTATTTTTTTCCCCCTCCGGGTTTTGTCATGGAAACGCTGACACCAGCTCCAGACGGCGGCGAGCGGCCCAGCCGGGCCGGGCAGTGCTGAGGGCTTTTGGGACCCTGCGGAGCGCGCCGCGCACTCCCCGGGAAACAGCTGGACGCGACCACGTCCCGGGGAGGGGCGCGGGGAGGCGACGCTCCGCCCCCGCGCCCGCCCCGCGCCGCCCGCCGGGCGCCCCCCCCCGAGCCGGGGGCTGCGAGTTGCATTTGCTGAAACCCAGCCCCGCGATCTGGAGCTCGCCGGAGCGCAATGAAGTAGCCTTCGGGTCGGAGGGAAGGGGGCCCGTCCGACGCCCACAGCGACCCCGCGCGCGGCGGCAGCTCCATCCTCTGCCCGGCCCCGGGAGGAGGCAGCGGCGGCGGCGGCCCCGCAGGCGGGAGCGGAGGCGGCGGCGGCGGCGAGGCGAGGCGAGGAGGAGCCGGAGCGCGTAGCCGGCGGCTGCACGCAGCAGCTCGCCCTTGCACAGCAACTCCTCTCCCTTTCGCACCCCTGCCGGTGGCTTCCCGCCGTTGGGGGGTGGACGCCGAGAGCCAGCCGGATCCTTTTCCCCATCCGGAGCCCTGCCCAGCCCTGCCCAGCGCTTGCCGGGGTCCGCGCCGCTCGGCGGGGGGTCCCAGCTCCAGCGCCCCGGGCGCGCCACCCGGACACCCGGTCTCCGCAGCCAGGACAAAGCCATGAAGCCGGCGCTGCTGGAAGTGATGAGGATGAACAGAATTTGCCGGATGGTGCTGGCCACTTGCTTGGGATCCTTTATCCTGGTCATCTTCTATTTCCAAAGTATGTTGCACCCAGGTAGGGGGCGCGTTAGCGTGGTTTTGTTGGATATTTTCTTCCCTCTCGCGCTCCTCGCCCCTCGCTCGCTCGCTCTTGGTTTCTGCCGCTTCTAATCTTGCCTCTTCCTCCCCGGGCCACCTCGGGGCTTCTTGCTGCTCGGGTGCGCCCAGGTCCCCCGAGTCTGGATGGGGACGAGGAGGGAATTGAGTGCTCCTGCGCCTCCCGCCGCCAGCCTGGAGGATGGGACCGGCGGGCGCCTTAGGTCCCCCACCCCCCGTTTCTCTTATGTCTTTGTGTCTCTTGTCTGTCTTGGAGGTAGCAGGGAAAAGGTAGAGGTTGTGGGGAGCTCTTGGGGTAGGTTTGCGGGGCCTCGATTGGAAGAGAACGAAAACTCCCTCCGGGTTCCTAGGCGAGATCTGAGGATGCAGGAGGGCCGGGAGCCGGGCGGGCTGGGGCCGGGGTGCGCTGCCTCTTCCTGGCCGGGGATCCCAGGCGCCTAGGGGTCCTCACCCCGGCGGCGTTGTGAAACCTCCCGTGGGCCGGGGACCCGGCACTATTCCCACGTGGTGGAGGTTCGCCGCCGCGCTAAGAAGCAGGTGGGGGAGCGGGGGGCTGTTGGGGGAAGGGGCCCGGGCCCGCTCCTTGCCCCCGGGTCGGGATCCTCATTGACCTTGCTGCTGCTGCCGTGGGGCCTGCTCCTTCCCCTCGCCCATTCCCGGCCCTTTCGCCCCGAGAACCCAGAGACCCTGGGGCGCGCCTTGGACAACGCGGTTTTGGAGGAAACTTCCGCCGCCGGGTTCTGGGCTGTCCGAACGTTGCACCCTCAACCCCGCTGCTTCTAGGTTCCCCTCATGCCTCTCAGAGGAGCTGTAGGGAGCCCCCGGGCTCCGGGTGGCTTAGACTAGTTTCACCTCTGAAACCAGGACAGGGGCCCTAGCTGAGTCCGGCCCCTGCGGAGGGGCGCCCAGGAAAGTTTGGGGCTTGGGAGGGACGGGCGCCCTGGAGCGCGGGCTGGGAATTCCTCCGCTGCCTTCGAAGCCAACAGGTAGTAAGACTGTCTCCCTCCCAGCTGGGGGTCTGCTCAACCCTGCCCCTTACTGACTTGGAAATCCTAATTTTTCCTCCTCCTAAGTCCCCTTTCTCAGCAGAGTCAGGGCCGTCATTTGCTTTTTTAATGGCAAGAAGAAGGGAGGTGGAGACGGGCTCCATCCAGGGAAGTGAGTGAGGGTGCTTCCCCCACCCCACATTTCACCTCCCTCCCGCCTTCGCCCCAGTGGGGATTTAACCTGGGAGCAGGAGCCCTAGATCCTGGCTGCTGCGTTTGGAGGGGCTGGCAGAGGCAGGAAGCTGTGCTATGCTGCAGAGTGCCCCCTAAGCCGGACCGAGAGCCCTCGCTGTCCCGGTGGCCTGGAGCAGCCCGGAGCAATGGTGACAGCAGCTGCTCCACCAGGGACGGGTCTAACCCCCTGGTGTCCAGCCTCAGGACGCGGCTGCCAGCCTTGTAAAAGATGCTTTTGTTGGCAGTTGGGTATTTTTAGTTTCATGTCATCCAATGCAGTGCCGTTTGTCTCCTCAAACAAACCCGGTGGTTGGGAAACTTCTAAGGGAATTTAAAAATGGCCCTGGCTGGCACCAGGGCAGCAAGGCGGAGCAGGAGGAGACAGTGGCCATCTCAGAGGCCTGGCCAGACTGTCCCAGAGGGGGGGCACCACTCTCGGCCTCATCCAGTTTAAACCAAGTGCCGAGTGATTCATTCCTGCTCTCGGACGTATGTTTAAGCCACGGAAAGTTTTGCCTGCATGGGACGTGCCAGGTAAAGTCTCTGCCGAAATGTCTGCCACCAGGCTGAGTCTCGCTGTCATTTCCCTGTTCCTGTTGTTGTCTGGTTGTGGTGACAACCAACTATGACTGCTCCCACCCTACCCCCACTGTGACTTTCATGTTTCAGACCTTTGCTTTTCCTTCATGAGAGTTAGCAAGTCATTTCTAGCCAGAGCTATGGGAAGAAAGGCGCTTGGTTCTGGCTCCTGCACGAGTCAGAATGTGAATGGACGTCAGAGTGTTACAGCTCCTTATTTCATCCCAGCCCCTTGGGACCGGGACAAGAGCCTGCTAAGCCCTGCTTAGGATCCTCCATGCCTGTCTTTGCTCTCAGGATCCTCCGTGCCTGACTTTGCTCTCAGGATCCTCCGTGCCTGACTTTGCTCTCAGGATCCTCCATGCCTGTCTTTGCTCTCAGGATCCTCCGTGCCTGACTTTGCTCTCAGCTTTTTCTTCCTTTTCTGCCCAAGAAGAACGACTTCTTTGGATTAATATTATTATTATTATTATTATTACTACTACTACTATTACTATTATTATTATTATTATTATTATTATTATTTGCTTTTTGGGTCACACCCGGCAATGCTCAGGGGTTTCTCCTGGCTCTGCACTCAGGAACTACTCCTGGCAGTGCTCGGGGACCATATGGGATGTCGGGAATCGAACCCGGGCCGGTATGGGCGGGCGTGTAAGGCAAACTACCTGCTGGGCTATCGCTCCGGCCCCTTCTTTGGATTATTTGCAGCCTTATAAGTGTGCCCTTTTGATCTCCTCCTCCCCACCCACTTCATATCAAATGCCGCCTATCAAATGTATTTTTTTTTTTTGATTTGGGTTCACACCCGGGGATACTCAGGGCTGCTCCTGATCTTTACCCAGGATTTGGGGGGGGTCCCGAAACTGATCCTTTTGCCTGCCTGGGCAGTTTTCTCTCTCTCCAGATCACCCTCTGGGAGAGGCAGGAGGGACGCCACAGATTGTGTTGCTGAAAATTTGGAGGCCCTTGGCAAGAGCTGCAGAGAACTCCCGTGTCTGAAATAGACAAATAGCACAGCCAAGGGCGTGGGTCCTGGCTCAGTGACGGCCAGACGATACCTGGAGCGCGTGTGCGGGAAAGACAGGAGACAGCTGATGCGCTGGCCGTCCTGTCTCCCTGATTCTAATCTCCAGCGTACTCTCTTTGGGTTTGTTTTATTTTTGCATGACGCCCATGTTCAGAGCTTACTCTTGGCTCTGTTCTCAGGGATCACTTCTGGTTTCACTTGGGGGGACTATATGGGGTTCTGGGAGTTGAACCCGAGTCTGCTGCATGCAAGGCAAGCACCCTACCTGCTGGACTCTCTCCAGCCCCTCTGGAATCTGTTTCTTTTGTACTTTTTTTTTTTTTTGCTTTTTTTTTGGGGTCACACCCAACGATACTCAGGGGTTACTCCTGGCTCTAGGCTCAGGAATTACTCCTGGCAGTGCATGGAGGACCATATGGAATGCCGAGGATTGAACCCGGGTCCGCGCGTGCAAGGCAAACACCCTACCGCTGTGCTATTGCTTTGGCCCCTTTTTGTACTTTTCTAACTCACAGATGTGCCTGGTTTCTAAACAGACCTGACTGAGCTTGGTGGCTGGTGGATCCTGTAAATGTGGACCTTGTTTCTGGGGCCTTTTTTTTAAATGGGACATGGGGACATTGAGTGGGTGAGGTTGGGCCACATCAGGCAGTGTTCAGGTATGACTCCGGCCCTGTACCCAGGGAGTCACTCTTAGCGGGGCTTGGGGACCAAGTGGGATGCTGGGGTTGGGACCTGGGTCAGATGCATGAGGGGCAAGGGTCCTACTGTCCTACAGGCTGTACTTTCTCCAGTCCCTGAGGCCATTTTCTTTAGATTCCCTGATGACAGTATTGCTTAGGATGAATAGTATTTGTGGAGGGTATCTTTCAGGCCAGGGCACAGGTGAGAGGTGCGCTGTAACCCCGAGTGCCTTGCACCCGACCTCCCCGAGATTGATCAATAGGTTGTTTGCCAGACCAGTACTGGAAGTGGCTCTTGAAAAGACCCGTTTCCCCAGTTTTTAGGAAGGTTGCAACATCACTCCTCAAGAACGCTGCTGGTCAGTAAGCAATAAGCCGGGTGATGCCTGCTGGAAACACTTCCCTTTTACCAACCCTCCCCCCCACTTTTTGGGGGTGCTGAGGCTCGAACCCAGCTCCTTCCTTTCCGCATGAGACACGTACTCTGTGGCTGAACACCTCCCTGTCCATACTGCCCTCACCACCCCTACTTTTTTTCTTCTTAAAAATACTGAGAGTGGAAGCTCTTTCTTCGTGTGTGGGAACTGGCAGCTTGCTTGGTTCACTTACATTTTTCCCTGCCTGTGTTTATGGTGCTGGGGATGGATCCCAGGGCTACTGACGTGCACCGTGCTAAGCTCCTTTGGTCTCTGTGATCCCTTGCAATGGGGATCTGGTTTAAGTTCATCCTGCACTAGGCGGAACCCAAATCCCCCAGAGCCTAGATGTGCTGACAAGGTGAGGGAGGGAGGGAGTGTGTGTGTGTGAGTGAGTGTGTGTGTGTGTGCGTGCATGCTTGGTGTGTTCTGGAGACTGGGAGAGCTTTTAGCCCTGACCCAAAGACCCCTGCAACCCTCTGTGAGTGGGTGACTGTGGCTGCTCGGCTCATGGACCGATCTTCGTGCAGCTCTGATGGGGCTATGGATGTGTCTTGTAAGCCTCAGCTCGTTGGTAGCCAGTGTGGTAGGCAAGTCCTGAAGACAGCAACTCTGAGCCTCATTTTTTTTTCTTTTTGGACCACAAGTGGCAGTAAACTCAGGGCTTACTCCTGGTTTAGTGCTCAGGGAACCACATGAGGGATTAGGCTTGAACCAGGATCAGTCACTTGCTGGTGCTCAGCTGTACTCCCAGGTCAGTGCTCAGGGTAGATCCTGGTAGACCCGGGGACCATGCGGTCCCAGGGATGGAACCAGACTCCTGTGTGCAAAAGCTTGTGCTAAGCCCACTGAGCTCTCTTCCCGGCCCTGAGTGACGTCTTTGTCACTCCCAGACGCTGCTGGTGTTGGAGAATTCCTGTGGCTGGGAGAGAAACACGGGAGCAGAGACTTTCCCACCGGTCTCTTTCCCTCACTTCTTTCTTTTACGTTGCATTTGCTTTCCCAGCTGCCCCAGACCTCTTTGCCTTGGTCGACTAATGTATAGGAAGATCCAGTCCTTTATTTAAAGATTTCTGGGCTAACCGCATTGTAGTTTCACTTGATTAGTTTGACTGGAAACACTTTTATATCGTAATTTCCCTCTAATTATAAACATAATCTGTGCTTGCTTTGGAAATGTACCGGAGAGAAATAATCATGCATTTCCCCACCAATTGTGACTTTTTCCTCTGGGGTGAGGCATATACATCTAAAAGCAGTTATGAGCACATGTATGGCTTGTCCCATTGGATCCTCTGCCTTTTAGACAAAGCCATCATGATGGGGGGCTAGTTATTAAGTCTCAGAAACAGAAACCCCGACCACAGTCTTTTATTTTGATTTGCCAAAACCTCTTTTCTCCTTCCCCTGTCCCTGGGCAGGTATCAGGGGCTCAGGCTCAGATGGTGCTTCTCTCTCTCTCTCTCTCTCTCTCTCTCTCTCTCTCTCTCTCTCTCTCTCGCGCTATATACATTTAATCATAAATGAAAGAATTTTTCTCGCAGGCATGAAATGAGCTTAGAGTCGACCATTTGCTCTGGTTGGGGTATTCTGTGTGCTTGCAGCTGCTCGGCAGAGGCTGTCGGAGGCCCCAGCATCCTGAAAGCGGCATGAAGCGGTGAAGCTCTGATGAGAAATTGCCTGCCCAGGGTCTACACTGGCTGTGGCCGTTTGTTCTTCCGTGGGCCACTTCCTGGCTGCCTTCACCAGCGGCACAGATGCCTGGGCAGGTCTATGGAAGTTTGAGTCTATGGGCCTTGCTAATGGAGTGACAGTGATCACACCCCGCCTGACTGGGGGTTTCCATGAGGGGTGTTTCATGTGTGCGTGCGTGTGTGCGTGTGTGTGGGGGAGAGCTCCACCCTTCAGCTCAGGCCACGGCTGTTTATATTTATCTAGTTGTTTCTCACCAGCTCTATCTGCACATCCTCGGCCCAACAGGAAGTCAAGGTTTACAAGTAAAGCCTCACTCTTTCCCTTCTGGGTTTTAACTGTTTTTTTTTTTTTTTAAATAAAATTTTTTGAGCATCACCATGGTTTATAAACTGTTGTTAGTAGGGTTTGAGCCGACAATATTCCCATACCACACCTTCCCCCAGGCGTGCGCTTCCCTCCATCGTCCCGGGTCCCGCACCCACCCACGGGGCAGGCGCCCACTGAAGACAGGTTCTAGCTGCTGCTGCCTTTGTGCCAGTGTTACTCCCCCTGTTCCTTCCTATCCTGCGAATCCAGTGGTCACTCCGAGTGTGAGGTCACTCGGCGGGCGCTTCCCAGCTCCAGCCACGGGGCAGCAGATTTCACGATTGCCCGTTTGCTCCTTAGAGCCAAGTACTGTGCCTTTGTGCATACGTCCCGGACGTCTTTATCCTGTTGTCTGAGCTTGGACGCTTGAGTTGTTTCCAGACTTTGGCTATTGTGAGTAGCGCTGCAGTGAACACAGGACTGCAGATTTCTTTTCTAAATAGATTTTTTTCTTTCTTTTTGGGTCACACCCTGCGATGCTCAGGGGTTGCTCCTGGCTCTGCACTCAGGAATTCCTCTTGGCAGTATTCGGGGACCATGTGGGATGCCGGGGATCGAACCTGGGTCGGCCACATGCAAGGCAAATGCCCTACCCACTATTCTATCTATCTCTCTGGCCCCTCTAAATTGAGTTTTTGGAGGCTTGGGATAGATGCCTGGAAGTGGAGTTTCTGGGTCTTAGGGAAACTCAGTTTCTGTTTTTTTGAGAAGTGTCCATATTGTTTTCCAAAAAGGTTGGACCAGTGGGCCGGCGGCAGTGGGCGGGCCCTTTCCCCACATCCAACTCCTCTCCCTTGAAGCTTCTGGACGGATGAACCCTGAGTGATCTGTGGTTCTCCGGGAGTCCAGCTTCTTGAGGGTCACTCCCACAGGCCATCTGGGAGAGCAGATTCGGAGGCAAATGGCCTCTCCCTACTTACTTGCTCTCTGCTGGAGGTTTCCGTCTTTCACATTTCAAGCCTGCTGTTTGTCTCAAACGAAGGGGAGGCAATTCTTCCTTAAGTCCTCAGATAGTCTGATCTAATGATTACGAACTCCTGGTGTTGTGGCCAGAGCCATAGTCCAGCAGGGCGGCGTTTGTCTCGCACACGGCTGACCCGGGTTCGATCCCTGGCATCCCATGGGGTCCCCGAGCACCACCAGGAGTAATTCCTGAGGGCAGAACAAGGAATAACCCTTGAGCATTGCTGGGTGTGACTCAAAAGGCAAAAAAAAAAAAAAATCCTGGTGCTTATAATTTGACGCATCTGAGATCAGTTGTGATGGATCAACAAAGATCATGGATCTTAAGCGCCAGCTGCACGCGCTCTCTCGGTATCTCCAGGGCTCTCCCCTCCGACGTCTGCACTCTGCCAGGTATCATGGCCCAGGTCTCAGGCAGCCGGCTCAGTCTTGCTGTAGTCCTCTCTCTCTCTCTCTCTCTCTCTCTCTCTCTCTCTCTCTCTCTCTCTCTCTCTCTCTCTCTCTCTCTCTGTGTCTCAGTCTCTTGCCTCTCCTCCTTCTCACTCTTTCTCTCTCTCTTTACTTTGGGAAAGTAGGTTTTTCTTTTGTTTTTGCTTTGGAACCATGCCTGGTAGTGCTCAGGACTCACTCCTGCCTCTATGCTCAGGGATCACTCCTGGTGGGCTCGGGGTGGGGGATCGCTTGTGGTACTGGAGCTCAAACCTAGGTTGGCCACATGCAAGGCAAGCGCCCTACCTGCTGTCCTATCTCTCGGCCCCCTCCCTGCCTCCATAGGGTGAAGAACAAACTCCCCAGGGCCCTGGAGTGCAGAAGGCCTGCAGTGGCTGTCCGGCTCCTGGTGGCCCCTTCTCCGCCTTCCTCCAGCCTGGGCCTGTAGGCAGCTTCCAGGCCCTGTCCGGGCCTTGCAGAACTTCTGCAATTAGCCCCTCTCTGATGAATGAATGATAAGGCCCTGTGGGCAGCAGTTTCTTAACTTAGGGCTGGCTGGGACCTGACCTTCAAGCTGTGAGCATGGAGGTTTCTGGGGGGTGCTGGTGAAGGGCGGGGGGGGGCTGTCACCAGGAGCTTTTATTTTCTTTCAGGGTCCCTGAGGCGTCCTGCCTGGGTTGCCCCTACCTCCTGCCCCTGCTAGGAGGGTTTGTAACTGCTTGTTTACTGCTCTCCTTCCCCTTTGGCTCAGCGGGGTGGCGGGGCAGCCGGTTGTGGATTCTGAGCTTGTCTGGGAGTGAAGCTTTTCCCTGAGTGAGCCTGGTTCTCGGCCACTGCTCTACTATGCTGTTCCCGGGTCCCTGGGACAGCTGGGCTGAGGGAGGCGTCCCTGAACTCCTGGGGTCAGGGTCAGGGCGGATCCTAGGAAGCAGAGAGGATCCTCTGAAGTCCTAGGGAGGCTTGAGGTTTAAGGCGTTTGTGCGTGTGCAGCTCGCTGCGGGGCTTTCTGTTATCAGTTAGGAGGGGTGCTCCAAAACCGGACCGCCCAATATCTCGACCCCTGCCCCCACCTCCCACCCCACTGGTCCCCACCCCCCCCCATAATGAGCAACTCTGCATTGCGGGCCTCGTTGGGGTTGTAATGCCAGGTGTGGCCACAAGGGTCCCAGCAGATAAAAATATCAGTATCCCCTAATCCAGGGGTTGGTCCCCAGAACCCTAGAACAAACTCCTGGTTCCTTGAACCAGAGACAGGAAATACTGTGTTTTGGGGCCACACCTGGTGGTGCTCAGGGGTTACTCATGGCTCTGCACTCAGGGATCACTACTGGCAGGTTCGGGACCATGGGGTGCCGGGATTGAACCCAAGGGTTGGCCTTGTGCAAGGCAAGCGCTCTGACAGGCTCCGAAATCCTGATGGTAGTGGCAGCACCCCGGGAAAGCTGGAGCTGGGTTGTGCTGGGAAGTGGCTGCAGACGGTCCTCACATCTCCTTCCCCAGCCCGCCCCTGCTCCTGGCTGTCTTATCCATCTTGAGCGCACTGCTTCCATTCGGGGTCCCACACACACCCCCAACCCCGGCTTCTGGTGCATCCGCAGGCCGCATGCACACTTGTCCTCATGTGCGTTGTTCTTGCTTGGACCCAAAGCCCTACCTCAGCCGAACATCCACAAGAAGGAAAATTTCACTTTCTGGACTGTAGCGATGGTTCAGTGTGGGTAGGACGTTTGCTTTGCATGACACCAACCTGAGTTCAATCCCTGGCACCTCGCACGCCCCCCTGAGTCCTGACGGGAGTGATCCCTGAGTACAGAGCCAGGAGTAACCACTGGGTGTGTGCCCCCAAAAAAAAAAAAAAAAGAGATTTCACTTTTCTGACAATAGTGACGGAATCCTGCTCCTTATCGGTAGGGGTGATTCTGTGGCCCGACCCTCGGCATTCTTTCCTCCAGCTCGGGAGAGGAATGCCATTTTGGGAGTGTCTCTGGGGGGGAACAGTATCTCCCAGCGTGCCTCCTCCACTGGGTTCTCGGAAACCTCTGCTCCATGTTGTGAGACTCCTTCTGGGGAAAGTGGACGCTGTGATCAGGGAGGGCGCTCAGAGCCCAGTGGTAAAGGGGGCTGCCCCGGACCAGGCAGAGAGCGGTGGGTTCTTGTGGGGAACCCTCGGTGCCTTCCTTCCTCTGGGACAGTTTCTGTTTCTAGAATGGTCTGCAATTAGATATGGCAGTGAGGTGTCATCTCTAGGTGCAATTGAAAGGGATGACCCTTTCAGTTCGCGTTGATGTGAATTTGTATTTGACATGAAGTTCATTTGGAAACTTAAAAATTTTACTTTTTATGGGGCGAAGTAATAGCACAGCGGGAAGGGCGTTTGCCTTTCATGCAGCCAACTCAGGTTCAATCCCTGGTGTCCTGATTACTCTGCCAGGAGTAATTCCTGACTACAGAGCCAGGAGTAATCCCTGAGCATCATCAGGTGTGACCCCCCCAAAAAAAAAAAAAAAGAAAAAATCAAAACAACAAAAAAGACCTTTACTTTCTATCTTTTAAAAACTTAAAAAAAAGTGTGTGTGTGTGTGTGTGTGTGTGTGTGTGTGTGTGTAGGGGGTGTTGGGGATGGTGGTAGGGAGGCTTCCCCTGACATACGTGCATCCAGTGAGCAAAAGAAAAACCAAGTCTGCACACACACTCTGGCTCCCCTCCTTCTCTGTGTAAGTAAAACATGGAAGGCCAGTTGGTTTCTCCTCTTTGGGTCTCCCCACCATGCCCCCAGCCTTTGGAATTCTGGTGTGAGCTTGAGTGCAATTGTCAGACCCACCACAGTCAAAGTCCAGTATTAACCGTCCTGGTGCTGAGTCAGGGTTTAGCTTTCCATAAGTGATTTATTTGGGGTGGGGGCACGCTGCTTTCTGCCCTCAGAGCCCAGGGATCAAGATAAAGCAGTTGATAAGGTGTTTAAAGCTTATCAGTCTCTGGCCCTAGTGGGTCTCTTCAAAGCCTGGGTTGGGGAGGACACACAAAGGCCACTCAGGCGCCCGGCACCTGTGCCTGGTATCTCAGAAGCCGCTTGCTTCAAAGCATCCCAGAAAGGACCAAACAAGGGCTCCCCAGCTCATGCTTGGTTTCCTAGCAGTTCCCTATAACCGCACAGTATTATAGGTGAGAGAGCACAGAACTTGCAGTCGGGGCCAGATACTGCTGTCTGTGTGCCCTGCTGGAGGTGTGGGCAGAGAGCAGGAAATCAAACCCAAGTCTGTGTTTTCGGCGTATCTTTCACGGGAAACACAGTACACCAACACATGCTGGTTTGTTGGTTTGTTTTCTGGTGCCAGAGATCAAAACTAGGGCCTGACCCGTGTGAGGCCTGTTCTTGACTTCTGAGCGCCGGCCCGCCAACAGATGCCCATTTTAAATATGAAGTGTGGTCTGGGAGTGGCAGGGTCCAAGCGAGGAAGGAGGCCCGGCAGTGGGTGAGGAGAGGGTTGAACTGTCCACGGGAGATGAGGGGAGACCAGCGCTGGGGAGGTGGCAGGGAGGGGAGGCAATGTGGCAAGGCCCTGGGCGCGCTGTCCTCAGCGTGGGAGTGCTTCAGGCCTACTTCTGCGTTCTCTAGGGATCTTAGAAGGCAAATGCCGTTATCATCACCATTGACGGGGCGGGAAACTGAAGTTGTCCGAGCCAGTGCACTGAAGTGGGAATTTGGTCTCTGGACCAGGGCCCTGGAAGGCTTAGGGGCTTTGGATTTTTTTTTTCAGATGTTGACAGTGGCACCCTGTGGAAGGAGATTGTTCTCTCTGCAGACAGCTGTTTCTAGCAGGCTTTCTCAAAGTGAACCCCGGAGCCATTTGAAAATAGTTTCTGGTATTATCTTTTAATGGGAGGTAAGGAGATTATTCATGAATGCCTAAAGTGCAGAGTAAGAAATGGCTTAACAGCCCTTCAGGAAGGGGATTTCCAGCTCTTGCCAAAACCCTAAGGCCCTGGAGGTTGAGTTTTAGCAATTCCTTCGCTAAGGGCACCCTGGATCCTGCTTTATGGATACCCGCTTTAAGGGCCCCTGGAGAAGCAGCCAACAAATGAATAGAGGCTCATTGGTGGCCTGGGGAAGGCAGGGCTGTGTGAGGTCCCTGCCATTAGTGCTATAGAGGGAGCAGACACAGCTGCTGCCTCTTGGGAAGCAAGTCCCAGGGTCAGGCTTGTGTGATTTACCCTCGGTTTTGTGAGGGACCTCTGACTGTCCAGGGAATCCCCTCCTTCCCCCAAAAGATACTGCCCTTTGTGATCTTCCCGGCCAGAGCTGCTGGGCTGTGGGCGATAGGTTTGTCGTGAGCTTGGAGAAGGAGCTTGTGTGGCGCGTTCCTGGGGCGGCGTGGGTAACCTAGTATAACTAGGTCTGTGGTGCCCACCTCTGACCCTGCTGTTCCTTTTACCCTCTGAGACAATGGCACACGTGGAGAAACAGGAGCCTGTTGCTGGAGATGGCCACGTTATTTGCTTTAGGGCCACGCCCCGCCAGGGGCTGCTTCTGGCCCTGTGCTCAGGGGTCAGTCCCCTTGTGACGCTCAGGGTGGGACCCAGCCTCTGTGTTTGACCCTCTGTGTCATCTTTCTGGCCCTTGCACTAGTGTGTATTTATTTTTGGTTTTGTTCATTTATTTTTGCTTTTGTGTTTGGGCTACACCTGATGGTGCTCAGGGCCTACTCCGAGCGCTGCACTCAGGGCTCAGTCCTGCAGGGCTTGGGGGGGCCATATGGGATGCCGGGATTGAACCCGGGTCAGCTGCATGCAAGGCAAGTGCTTTCCTCACCGAACTCTCTCTGGTTCCTCACTTTTTTTTTTCCAGGAGTGTCTGTGGCTTTAGCAAAGTGCAAGGTCCTTGGGATTGGTCAGGATCTAGGATTAGCAAAGGGAAGATCCAAGGACCTAGGGCAAGTGTGAAGTGTGAGGTTTGGAGGTCTCCACCTCTGCGCTAGGATGGAGATAATGTTCAAGACAGTGGAACAGGAGGCAGTGCACTCCATTAAGGTTTTATCGTCCTGTGGCCTTCCTGTCTATTCTTGCTCTTTAAAATTGGAAGCGCAGGTTTGAAACCCGCAAGTTAACGGAGCAATCTCTTAGTCACTTGTAATAAAATGGCTTTGGTTGGGAGCCTGTGAGCCAATCCCACAGAAGACAATTAGGTACTTAAGGAATATTAGCAGGGACCTGCGGCCTTCCCACTGTCGGCTCATTCCTCCATGGAATGAGCCGCTGGATTGGGACTTCTAGTCCCCATGGGAGAGAAAATTCTTCGGAGGCCTCCTTTTGCCGTCTTTGTTTCCCTGCATCCATAAAAGCAAATTGAGATTTTTAAAAATAAATACCGGTCTGCAAGGCCGCGCCTTCCTGCAAATGGGTTTTGAGTGACGCCAGGATGTTGTCATTGGAAGGTCACAACGACATTCCTTCTGTATTTGCGTAGGGAATTAACGAGCAGTGGATTAGGCGCCCCAAGTTCTCAGCACTTAAAAAAAAGTCTTTGCTGTCAGCTGCTTTGGTTCCTTAGGAAAACGGGGTCCTGACAGGAAGAGGAGGGGCCTTCAGTAGAAAAGGGCCTTGGGTGGGGGTCAGGAAACGGAGGTTCTCGGCCTGTTACTAAGCAGTGTCCCTTTCAAAGTGCCCTGCCAGACCCAGGGCAGATAATGCCAGGCTCAGGGGGTGCCAGCTCTGTGCCCGGCAGAGTGGCTTCGGGCCTATCTGTTTTATATTCTGGGGTTCTGAGGAAAATGCCGCTGGGAGAAACGGTTTCAAGGCTAACACCAGGGCCGTGGCGATGGAGCAGGAGGTAAGGAAGGTGCCTGCCTTGCGTGTGACAGTCTCGGTTCACATCCCTGCACCGATTCAGTCCACTTGTGCACGGAGCGGGGAACGGCCCCTGAGCACCCCCAGGTGTGGGCTGCAAACCCAAACCACAGCTAGAACAAGAACAAGAACAAACAAACAATAACAGAATATCCAGACTAAAGCCAGCAGCTTTGTAGGTAGGTGGCTGTCCTAAAAACAGTTTCTTCCTCTTGGAGGGGCTTCTGATTTGGACACGCTTTAGCCTCAGGGTTCAGCCCTAATGCAAGTGGTTCCACGCTGTTTGTCAGGATGAGGACTATGCCACCGCCCCCGGACGCCCCTGCACCCTTCCATTCTTGCCTCCAACATTTATTGACCAGGCAGCTCTTTATCCGGCTCCAGAGACAAATCTAAGCCAGACTGACTCAGGCGTTCAGGCAGCTTGCAGCTGAGCACGCTGTGGACCGACTCGTAATTGCTGGCTGTCATGCTCTGTGAGAGTGGCTTCGGTGGCTCTGGAGAAGGGAGCAATTAGCTGGGGGCAGGTCAGGGAACTTCCCAGAAGGAGAGCAGAGGAGCTGGAGCTCGGTCATTCATTCACTTACACGCACAGAGCGAAGGCCCGCCGTGTGTGCCAGGTCCCCTGCCCGGCTGGGGGCACGGCAGGGCACGGCTATTGTTTCTGGCTCTCTCTGCAAGTGGCTGATCGGCTGCAAGGTTGGTGGCACCTTCGGCTCCTTCTCCACCATCACCCCCCACCACTGGCCCGGCTGCCCCAACAGAGCGAGGCTGTGTGTGTGTGTGTGTGTGTGTGTGTGTGTGTGTGTTCATCAGAGTGGAAACTTAATTTGAGCCTTTTTGTTTGCTTGTTTGTTTTGGGGCCACAACCTGCAACGCTCATGGCTTACTCCTGGCTCTGCTGCTCAGGAATCACTCCTGGTGGCTCGGAGGACCATAAGTGGTTCTGGGAATTGAATTGGGCCTGGCCACCTGCCAAGCAAGAGCCTTACCTGCCGTGCTATCTCTGCAGCCCAGTTTGGGCTGATTTAGAATAAGAATTACAGAGTTACTTCCAACATCATTTTTCTGTCTTCCAGGAAGGATCTCTAATAGCCGCTAGTCTGTTTTCTGTGTACTCTCTCTCTCTCTCTCTCTCTCTCTCTCTCTCTCTCTCTCTCTCTCACACACACACACACACACAAAAACACACAACGGCAATTTGCTTTGCGAACATACAAGTGCTCTTTTATAGAAATTTCATTGTTTTTGCTTTTGGGGCCCATCCATCCAGCATTTCTCAAGGCTTATGCCTGGCTCTGTGCTCAGGGGTTACGCCTGAGGCTGAGGCACCAAATGAGGTGCCTGAAATCAAACCCAGGTCAGCTGCATGCAAGGTAAACACCCTGAGCTGCTATCTCTCCAGCCTCCTCTTTTATATACTAATGAAGACTTTCCCTTTTTTTTACAAAAGAGGGATTTTTACATGATACTTCTTTTTATTTATAAATCTTTTCTTTGAGTTTCTTTTTTTGAGTGGTGGGGTGGGGTCGGGCGAAGCCAGAGCATGCGAGACGTATGCTCTGCCGCTGAGCTGGCTAGATCCTCTCCCCTTTGAGTCTCTCTCGCAGGGGCCATTCTGGTTGGTACTTGGGGGCCAGGGGGGTGTGGTGCCAGGGTTTCCACATGCAGAGCTTGTGCTCCAGCCTTGGGCTATCTCCCTGGCCCCGCTTTGATGTTTTCTTTGAAGTTGTCAGGCGGGAATGCACAGCTTATAAACTTTGGAAGGCTTTTGATAAGTGCGTCAAACAGAGCAATTCGCGTAGGCCGCAGCCGGTGGTGTAAGCAAACGGCCGCCCTGCTCATGTAGTTCATGGATTGAAGCTGTCGCCCGCAGCCCTTGTGCTCTGTTAGCTTGGGTCCAGACTCGGTTACAGACTTCTGGAGAGTGTTATCTGCCAGGCCCTGACCATCCCAGCGAAGAGTAAAACCAGTGTTTGTGGGAGACAAGACTGAGCGTTCTAGTGAATGAGCCAAAAGGTTAGCGGGAGAGATTCAGGGCAGAGAGAGAATGGAACTTCCGTTGTTGGTGCCAGGTTACCTAATGAGTGGCCTAGCAGAGGCCAGAGAATGTATCTAGAGACACCTGCAGTGTCACTGTCCGGGCCTGGGGAGCAGCCCGGGGGAAATTCAGTGAAAGGGAGATCTGACTGCCTCTTGGTGGGATGCCTTTGGCAAGGGTTCCCTGCCTTCACCCCTCACTTAAGTTGGGCCTTGAGAAGTTTGGCGTAGTTACGGTAACACGGTGCTGCATGGGAGAGGTAAAACGGGGGTTAAGGCACTTCCCTTGCCCGTCCTACCTAGTATGAGTCCCAGCCATCTATGTTCCCCCAGCTCTGGGGTGACCTGGACATTCCCAGCACTGCGACACCCAGGCACCCCCATCCTTGGGTCCTCATATTGAGCCGCTGACCTGGTTGGTTGGCTGAGACCCCCCAGGACGGCTCCACCAACCCCGTAACTGCTCAGGGACAAAAGGCAGTGCAGTGTGGGGGGGCTAAACATTGATCCCTGGACTGCACCCCCTTACCCCCCACGGTGATATTAGTATTGGGAGGGGTTGGGAGGCCGCGGGGTGGGGTCCTTGTTCTCTCCTTCCACCTCTCCAGGAGGCAGATGATGGCTGGGGGCTTCTGGAAGGGCAGCTCCATGCCAGGTGCAGGCGGGGCGCCAGGTTGGGGGAGCTCAGGGCCTCTCCTGAGACGTCCTACTGGAGGGGTGAGGGGGGAGAGCTGGAGAACTGGGCCCGCTGTGCTCAGTGCTCCAGGCCTGGACTCAGGGTCCTTGGCTCTAGGTCTAGGGCCTGCAGAGTGCTGGAGTTCAGGGGAGAAGGAGCTTGGCTCTGGGCCATGGGGCGTTTCTTTGTCCAACTTGTTCCCCCACGCTAGGTGATGGTCAGTTGCGAGGCTGCGAGAGGAGTCTTTGTAGGAAGTGGTGTCTTGATGGCACTCTTCGATTTGGGGGACAGCCTCCCCACCCCAAACAGGAAGCATGGGTAGGAGAAGAAAAAAAAGTCAAACCCAACGTGACTCATGACTGTACCTTTCCTTTTGCAAAAGTGACACAGCTTAAAGGCAGACAAACATGAACCCACACAGGCACACGCATACATGCTCATGGACACATATGTAGTCAACACACATACACATAAATGTGCACATGCACAGATACATACAAAGGCACACTAATATATACACACAAACATACACAGATACACCTACATGCAAACACAAACACACACACTCACTTCTGCATACTCATAGGTAAACGCACGAACATATATACACACTTGCTCAGGGTCATTCTTGGCGGTGCTCAGAGATCACGGGGGTGCTGGAGGTTGAACTGGAGTTGGCTGCATGCGAGCACCTTCGCCCACTACTCTCTCCCCAGAGCTCCAAGAAGCATTTTTATAAAAGAGCTTTTTTTTTTGTTTTTCTGGTCCACATCGGTGGTGCTCAGGGCTTACTCCTGGCTCTGTGCTCAGGGTTCACTCTTGGGGGGCTCAGGGAATCCTTATGGGATGCTGGATATCGCACCCAGCCTGGCTGCATGCAAGGTTATGGGCCTTCCCCCCACTATACAAGCTCACTGGCCTCTAAATCAAATCTTGAGCTTGTGTTATTTCTTTGACGCAAGAATGGTATGGGGGGGTGGGGATGGGGGGTGGGGGCTGGGGCATTGCCAAGTGTGGACCGAAAGAAAGAAAAAAATGAAAGAAACAAGTGTTTCTTTCACTTTCACCATTGTGATTCACAACCCTGGGATTTAAGCTCCAGCCCTGAGGGAGAACCTTAAAATCCACTTTGGACTCTACAGTTTCTACTAGATTTCACGAGATCACCCCAAAAGCCGTGCTAAAGGAAGAGGTGTATTTGCACCATGCTGCAGTGCCTGCCCCGCGCCCCCACCTTTAGTGGGAGAATTCCAGAACCTTCTCTGCCCCATCCCTGTTTTCTGTGCTCCGTCCCTGCCCCTGCGTACTCGTCCATGCACGCCGCCCTGACTTCCCAGACATTTAGCCGCATGCAAGAAGCAGATGAGGGGAGCGAGAAGGGTCTAAAATAGCTGACTGTTGGGTTTCCTGTTCAGTCGGATGTGGTCAGTTGGTGTCGGTATCTGTGCGAGCTCAGAGCTCCTGCGAGGGTGAGTCTCTAGGGCACCCTGGAAGGAAAAGAAGCAACCACCATAAAATACTAGAAAAGGGCCAGAGCACTCCGAGACTCCGAGCACTGATGGCGGGGGATGGGGGAGAGAGGGGCAGCCTGGAACTGAGGCTGCAGCGACCAGAAACTTGGGGATCCCCCCCCCCCGCCCCTCACCCACTAGGAGGAAAGCCAGGTGGTGGTTCTTGGCCACTTGGGTGCTGTTGATGGTTTTGGTTCTTAGCGCACAGTAGGGGAAGCTACCACTGCCTTCCTTCACTCTGTGATGTTGGTGGAGATGGTTCAGCCTCGGCTGGGTCCTTGGCAGATATCGGCTGTTGTGGGCAGTCATGCTGGGTGAAGGGAGTCCCAGGGAGAGAGCTCACAGAATGACGTCTCTTACGCGGTGCATTGAAACATCGCAGGGCAAATGGTGAATGTGCAGAGCCAATGGAAGCAAAGAATGTGCGAATCGGTATCCAGTAGGAAGCAGACACTGGGGAGGGCGGGGGGGGGTAGGACAGGGAGAGGGCCACCAGGTGGTGGAGGGAAGATCAGCTTGGAGGGGTAGGCGGTGCTGAAAGGGTCAGGTGTTCTGTGTAATACCTGATCACAATGGGACAGTAAACCACAGTTAAAAAAACTTACTTAAAAAACAACAGCGGAAAAAGCTCCTCTCGGAGACGCAGACTGCTGGGCAGTAGGCAAATGGGGTTTGGGGGATTGGTGGAGGGAAGTGGACACTGGTCAAGGGATTGAAATATTGAACTCCCCCCCCCACCCCCTACAGACCTAGGCCAGAGAGATAGCACAGACCCTCGGACACTTGCCTTGCAGGTGACCAGGCCTGGTTTAATTCACCAGGAGCAGTGCTCAGGGCTTCCTGCTGCATTCAGGGATCACTCCTGGCGGGGCTCAGGACCCTACGTGGGTACTGGGGATCCAGCCCAAGTCCGCTGCTTGCAAGGCGAGCGCCTGCCTGCTGTGCTCGCTCCTGCCTGGAAGGGACCTGTGAAGCAGTGCCCAGTGGCGCGGGCTGCTCGGGCGTTTTCAGAGGAGTTCCTGTCGGGACTGTGCGTTTCCGAACTCGGTCCTGTGCCTTTCTGAGAAGTCTTAGAGGGTCTTATAGAGGCGAGAGCCTCTCCCTGCCTGCTGTCTTCGTAAGCAGAAAAGGGGCCCTTTTAGTTTGCTTGTTGCTGGGGACGGAAGTGAGGCAGGGTCTCGGGAGGTAAAGCTCCTGTGGTCCCTGATCTGGTCAGCCCCGTCCTCCTTCCGCTGCTCTCTTCAGACCCACCCCCCAGAAAAGCACTGTGCTTTTTCCCCATCAGAGTCCACCAAGACCCAGAATGTAAACTCCGCGATAACAGGGAGTTTCCTGCTTTGGGGTCACCACCCTGTGCTGGAACAGAGCCTGACTCACTGCTGTCCAGGCGCCTGTCCCTGTGGCCACTGGCTCCCGTGGCCAGTCCAGTGTGGGTCCCAGAGTGGGGGACAGTGACTCCTAAGGAAAACCGGGGGTGCTGGTCCCAACACAGGACTGGACAGAAATCGCCTAGTGTTTGAGTTAAACGGAATCAAGGCCTACAGTGCTCACTGAGAGCGAGTTTGGCAAAGCGAACACGGCAACTGAAGGTCATTCTGAGTTGAGCAAGGGCGTTGGAGTGAGCTCCTGCCAGTTCCCAGTGCTTTCATTGAAGAACTCAGGTTGGATCCTGTAAAGCATTGTTGTTGTTATTATCATCATTATTTTATTTTCATTATTGTTTTATTTTATTTTTATTATTATTTTTAGTTCAGGGGTTATTCCTGGCTCTCCACTCATGGATCATTTCTCGTGGTTCTTGAACCCAGTTGGCTGTGTACAAGGCAAGTGCCTTACCTGCTGTACTGTCATTCTAGCCTATTATTAGTATTCGGCCAGTTGTTGGTTGTGGTGCTCACCTGAGTTTTGAGGTGACTACAAGAGTATCCCACCTGCACGGCAGAGCCTGGCAAGCTACCTGTGTCGTATTTGATATGTCAAATACCAGTAACAATTATAGACCTCATTCCCATGACCTGATGGAATGGTTTGAGGCTCTTCGTGTTCCTGGAATGGGCATATGCCCTTGGGCTATCTCGCATGTGACAGGACGTATGGAGATGTTACTGGTGCCCGCTCCAGTAAATCGATGATCTACGGGAAGACAGTGATACAGTGATTATTAATTTTTTAGTTTTGGGACTGCCATACCTGCCAGTGCTCAGAGCTTACTCCTGGCTGTGTGCTCAGGGATCACATGTGGCAGGGCTAGGGGGGACCATTTGGAATATTAAAAAATGATTCTGGGTTGGCTGTGTGCCGGGAAGCGCCCCTAACCGTCCCGTCTCTTTGTCCCCTGTAAGACTTATCAGATGACTGACACAAAAGGCTTAGAATTGGCTGCTGAGGGCTTGGGAGGTGACTCAGAGCCAAAGTATGTGCTTTGCATGTTGGAGCCCTGGATTTGATCCCTAGTATGGATCCCCACTTGGTACCCCAAGATCTCTGGGTTAATAGGGAGCAGTCTATTGAAATTCCTTGAAAAACGAAACAGTGCTTAGGTGCGTTTTACCCCTGTGTAAGTCAGTCCTCCGCTGCACGTGGCCTTGAGACGTGGCCGCCACGTGGCGTCCTGACTGCTTTTGGCCCAGGCTCACTGTGGGCTGCTGAAGGATATTCTCTCTCTCTCTCTCTCTCTCTCTCTCTCTCTCTCTCTCTCTCTCTCTTTTTTTTTCTGGTACAGATGGTGACAAATCTAGAATTGGCTGAAAAAAGGGCAGCTGTGCTTTGGGAGTAGGTAGTAGTCTTGGAAAAGTGGCCATGTGGAAAACGTCTGTGGGCTGGGACTTGTGGCACGAGCCTTCTGATTCTCTGTCCTTCTGTTGGGGGAGGAAAACAGACGCACTTTTGTGCTGAAGTGACAAGTCCACATTTTTTTCTCAGATAGGTGGTTCAGGCCCAGTGCCCACGTTTTCCACCTTGTGGCACTCCCTCTCTTGGGGTTCCCTAACCCTCCCCCCCAAAGGATGGTCTACCTGGTGCCTGCACCCTGCTCCTGGGGAGGAAGGGAGAGAGTGGCCAGCAGAGGCAGGGTCCGGGCACCCTTTACTTCCTGTGGACATTGCAGTATTGGGAGTCACGCCTGGTGAAGCGGGATCACACTCAGGGTCTCGGGTGTCAAGGTGCTTTCACCCTGATCCACATCGCCAGCCTCACCCATGGCTTTCAGTTTGTCCCCAGGAGGCATGGGTGCTTCTGGCTGCCCAGCAGGCTGGGCAAGGTCGTCCTTCACTCGGTTATCATTTTGGCCTTTTTAATTTTTTTATTATTCTTATTTTACCTTTTTTTTTTGGGGGGGGGTCACACCAGCAATGCTCAGGAGCTACTTCTGGCTCTGCACTCAGGAATTATTCCTGGCGGTGTTGGGGGGACCATATGGGATGCTGGGATGGGTGTCCGGATGGGGTCTGTCGCATGCAAGGCAAACGCCCTACCTGCTGTGCTATCACTACAAGAACCTCCTGCAGTGAGAGGTATTTCTGTTCCCTGAAGGTTCTGCAAGTAACTGCTTGAAAGAGTTTGAATTAAAAAAGCAAAACTACAAACCGAAACAACATACTGATGGGTATGATGCTAACAGCCCCCAAAGTGTGTGCTTCTGGTTTTTGTTTCATTTTATTTTTTGGTCCACATCCAGCAATGCCCAGGGGTTATTGCTGCCCTCTAGCAAGGTTGGGGTGGGGTGTTGGGGGCGGGTGGTGCTTGGGGACCATGCAGAGTCCCTGGGAACTGTACTTTTGTTTGTTTTTTGTTTTGGGGTCACACTCAGCAGTGTGGTTTTTGTTTGGGGTCAGAGCAGGGCTCAAGTGTTACTCCCAGCTCTGTGTTCAGAAACTCCTGGTGGGTCTCAGGGAACCTTTTGTGGTTCCCAGCTAGGGCTGTGTGCAAGGCAAGTGGCTACCTGCTGTGTCATTGCTCCTGCCCAGCCAGTGTGTTTATCAACTGCTGCGGTTGGTGTTCTCAGCTGGATAGGGACTCCCCCTTTCATTTCCTCTTTTCCTTCCTCGCCCCCCCCCCCCCATCTCTTGCTGGGGACACATGTTGTGCTGGAGGTCAGGCCTGGGCCGCTCATGTTCCAGGCAAGTGCCCTACCTGCTCTGTACCGTCCCGCCTGCAGCCCAGCACTTCTCCTGCGTGTGGCGTCTCCACCCCGCAGCTGAGCAAGGCAATAGGCCAGTGGTGTTCCCAGCCCCGCAGTGTAGAGACTCTTCCGACTGTGTGATTTGGGGAGGGTGTACTTGTGCATCGTAGAGCCCCCCAAAGTGTGTGCTTCTGGTTTTTGTTTTATTTTATTTTTTTTTGGTCCACATCCAGCGATGCCCAGGGGTTATTCCTGACTCTGAACTCAGGACATACTCCTGGAGGTGCTTGGGGGACCATTTGGGATGCTGGGGATCTAACTTAGATTGGCCACATGCAAGACAGCTGCCCTACATGCTGTACTATCACTCTGACCCTCTGCTTCTGTTTTGTAATAGCCCACCTTGTCGGAGGGCCTGGGGCCACTCTTGGGCTGACAGTTTGCTGCTTGGGGGCTGTTAGCGTCATACCCATCAGCATGTTGGTAATGCTTCATCAGTGCCGGGCAGCCACTGGGTGCTGGGGATTGAACTCTGGGTCTCGGCGCTCTCTGTTTGCCCAGCTGCTCTCTGTGCTTCTGTTAAGCCCAAACGATGGCCGGAGGGTGGAGCGAGCACTTGCTTTGGCCATGGGAGCCCCAGGTTTGATGTCCAGCACGGAGCACCTCCAGGAGTGTCCCCCAGCACCGAGCTAGGAGCACTGCTGATTCTCCTTCCAGTAACAAAGACAGCCCTGGTTTGGAGGTTTGGGGGAGGTTGTAGGGCAGTGGGTCTGGGCACTCGTGTGCTTGTGGCCATCTGAAGAGCTTTGCTTAGGACAGATTTGGGGCTGGATTCTGTGAGCTTGAGGTGGGACATGGTGCATGGCGATCTGGAAAGATCTGGAGTTGATCTGCCCCTGCAAAGGGTTTCAGGTGAGAGAGAACAGGGATAACAGGGATCCCACAGGAGTGCGCGCCTGCCCTTGATGTTTAGAAAATCCCTTGTGGCTGCCTGGACGCACCTGGCCACCTGGGCAGCGGCAGCGGGTCCCACGGGGAAGCCCGGGACAGGCAGGTCCCAGGAGGCTGGGCTGGGTCCCAACATCCTCAGTGTTCTCCCCCTCCCCCGCCAATCCCCACCCTGCCTCTGGGGTTCAGGGTAGTCTTTGGGACAGTGGTGAAGCAGTTTCTCTCCAGGAGGCCAACTGGGGCCCGCCGGTGCCCCCCGCCCGTTTGTGGCTGGCAGGGAACTTGTGTGGGATCCCAGGCCTCTTGGTTCCGGGTCACTGCTGCGCTCTTATGATCAAGGGGCCTTCATGGGAGCGGTGGAGCGGAAAATGGAAACAGTGGATGAATGAAAAAAGCCTCTGGCTGCAGGCTTCCTGCTGACCCCTTTCTCCGCTCTGGAGGAGGGGCACCCTCATGTGCTCCCTGACTCGCCTTTTCTGTCCAGGGAATTGGGTCTTCTGGGTTTGATGCTGAGCATCGGTCAACCCACAGCATGGCGGGTTTGCTCACACGTGTGCATTTGTGCACAAGTATGTGTACATATGTGTGTGTGCATGTGCGTGTGCGTTTCCGCACGTGTTCACCCAGCCTCTGTGTTCCCTCGAGCTGCCAGGCTTGCCCTGCTGGCGCCCGTCCAGCGCACGCAGCACCGGCCATGCCTGCTGCCCTGTCTTGATGCCTGTCCTTGTGAAGGCTGCCCTTGAGTCCCTTCCGGAGAGAGATGAGGGTGGGGCGCTGGCCGGGGTCCCCAGCTCCCTCTGCAACCAGGAGAGGAAGTTCAAAAGTCTATTTGAATCTTTTTTTTTTTCTGGGTCACACCCGGCAATGCTCAGGGGTTTCTCCTGGCTCTGCACTCAGGAATTACTCCTGGCGGTGCTCGGGGACCATACGGGATGCCAGGGGTCGAACACGGGTCGGCTGCATGCAAGGCAAATGCCCCACCTGCTGTGCTATCGCTCCAGCCCCTGAATCTAATTTTAATAACATAGACACGAATATTCGATGACGCCCCTTCACTCCCAGGGGCTATTGAGAGGGAGGGTCAGAAGGTGCTGGGGTGCTCCTGGCCTTTGGACATTGGGATTTCTGCTTTGGGGAGGCCTGTCTCTGTGTGTGGGGTGTCGTTTGGCTTCCGGGTGACACCGAGTGGCAGGTCCTGGGCTTCGTTAGCCAGGGCTTAGTCCCGGAGTGGGATCTGGGTCTGTGAGTGCAGGACCTCAGGCCAAGACTAAGGCTGTGTCTTCTGCTTTATCTGGCTGAGGAGAGCTTTGGGGCGGGGAGGAGGGACCCCTGGAGTTTTGCAGTCAGGCTTGAGCATGGTGTATATTTCATGCAGGGCTGCTGCTCAGAGCATTCTGAACTCAGGGCTGGAGCGTGGAGCTCTAGTTTGGGGGAGCTGGCCTTAGGTTCCCGCTCAGAGCCTGGGACAGTGTCGAGGCACTGGCTGTGGCTGTGGCTGTGGGGGGGGGGGCCGCTCGCTAGTGTTCTTTCTTGCGTTCCAAATAAAGAGTCCGATTTAGCAGCCAGCGAGAGCTTGACGGAGAAGCTTATCCCCAAAGAGTGAAGAAGAATCAGGAGCGAGATGTTTTCAAGGCTCCCCTGGCCTGACCTGGGTGGTGACCGTGGCAGACTGTGTCAGGGAAGAACACAGCTCCGGGGATCGGAGTTTCCGCCTGCCTAAAAATAGTCTGTCCCCACCCCCGCGGCTGGCACCGTCTCTGACCTCGTCCTTCCAATGGTTTCTAGACGAATCCTGGTGGCGCGTCTCCGTGAGGCCTGCCACGCTTTCCAGCGTTTCTGGGCACCGTGTTTCGCTGGCTGCAGCTTGGAGCTGTCTCGTTGGCCTGATGCTGCCCCATGTGGCCGCTGGCTGTCGAGAAATGTCTGCCAAGGGCCTTGTGGAACTTGGATTGCTGGCTGCTTCCGGTTGAGACCCCTGTTTCAATATCCACAGAGTGGGATGAGCCTCCCTCACACCCATCTTGTATTTCGTTAACATCTGCCCGACTGGGAGCTGGGGTGTTCAGCTATCCAGGACCTCACACATGGGAAATGTGTGTCCCTCCCCTGGGTCACAAACCCCACCCTTATTTTTGTTTCCTCATATGTTTCTTCCCATGTTGAAAATACAGGTTAAATGGTCAAAAAAAAAAATATTTTCCAACAGTGAATTTTTTTTTGAGGGGGTTTACACCCAGTGATGCTCAGGACGTACTCTGGCTCTGCACTCAGGGATCACTCCTGGTGGTGCCTGGGGACCCTATGGGATGCCGGGATCGACCCTGGGTTGGATGTGTGCAAGGCAAGTGCCCTACCTGCTGCATTATCACTCTGGCCGAATGCTTTCTGCCATTTTACAGGGCTGACCTGTTCGCTCCAGGACCTCTGGAAATGGGCCTTGCAAGTGGGATAGCATTTGGGGGTGTGTAAGGGGAGAAGGGGGCTTTGCTGCTACTCACCGTGGGACTTTGAGGTCCTGGGAGACGCCTGATTGCTCCCTGTAAGCCTCAGTTTACCTCACCCCTTTGGAGTCTTCTTTTTCACCACCCCGGAAGGCCTGAAGAATGTTTCTAATATATTCCATCACCTTCTTATATTGTCTTCAAAGCGTGGTTGCTCCGGGCAGCTGCTGCTTCTCCTTGCTGTGACTTTCCCTCCATCAGAGGAGAGGCCGCCTGTGGGCAGCCGTGCGCCCACCCCCTTCTGAGTGCCCCTCACCTCTAAGCAGTGACCAGCAATGTGTAGCTGGACTCAAATGCCTCTGGAAGCCTTGTGCAAGGAATGGTTAAAAAAATGATAAAAGAAACCATCCGCTTTCTGTTGTGCTCTTTGCTGTCTGGACAGCCCTGGGTTGTGGGTGGGCGCCACCTCCTAGTCGAGTCCATGAGGATTTTTTTTATTAATGAGAATTCAGGCTGTCAGGGGAAGGTTCGGGCTACACCACAGGCACTCTTTCCTGTCACGATTTTTGCTGCTGTCACTGAGTTAGATCTTCTCAGCCCCCGCAGGGTTGGACGTGAAGTGGGAGCACAGCTGGGTGTGTTGCCAGCCAAGGCTGTGTGACAGCGTCTGGCGTGGCTGAGCTTCGTGCTCTCTCCA
This sequence comes from Cryptotis parvus, assembly GCA_021461705.1. Classification (NCBI taxonomy): domain Eukaryota; kingdom Metazoa; phylum Chordata; class Mammalia; order Eulipotyphla; family Soricidae; genus Cryptotis; species Cryptotis parvus. Next base: position 79,310 of record JAJIBD010006284.1, on the reverse strand, counting down.
CGGGGTCACCAGTCTCTGTTATCCGCTCAGAGGGCACAGGTGTGAGGGGTACTGCTGCTTGGTCCTGGGAGGGTCTTTCTTGGGCTCCTTTGTAGACACAGGTACTTCGAGGATGTGCTCATTTCCTGGATGGATTTTATTATTATTTGTTGTTGTTGTTGTTATTATTATTATTACTACTACTGCCTCTACTTGTATTTTGGGGTCATACCCAGCAATGTTCAGTGGTTACTCCTGACTCTGCACTCAGGAATCACTCCTGGCAGTGCCCAACATGGGTTGGCTGTGTGCAAAGCAAGTGCCCTTCCTGCTGTACTGTCACTCTGGTCCCGTGAGATTTGATCTGAGTGTCTGACCTGTGTGAGGTCTGGGGGCCTGTTAGAGACACATTGCCTTGTGCTCCTGAGGCTCTGGACCTGTCTTGGTGTTAGCTGCTTCAAACGGTAACGTGTGGTTTATATGGGGGGGCAGTGTCCTGACAGTAGGCCTTGGAGCCGCTGTGTGTGTGTGTGTGTGTGTGTGTGTGTGTGTGTGTGTGTGTGTGTGTGTGTGTTGGTTGTTGTAAAAAACTTCCCTGACCTTCTATTCGCTCCTCTCTGGCTTCTGTCTATGCTAGTGGGCACTTGCTTCGTCAGAAGGGAATACCAAGAGGGGCTTATCTTTACGGAGACACCTTCAAAGTCTGGGGGCCAGGATACTACCATTAGTCCAGGGGCTAAAAACTCCCTGTGCTGTCTGCAGGCTGGAACAAACTGAGTTTTTTTTTTTTTTTTTTTTTTCGGGGGGGGTGGGGTGCCGCAGTTCAGAGATGCTCAGGCCTTCCTCCTGGTTCCCACTCAGGCCTTCCTCCTGGTTCCCACTCAGGCCTTCCTCCTGGTTCTGCACGCAGGCCTTCCTCCTAGCTGTGCACTCAGGTTCCTGGCAGTGCTCAAGTTGCCATATGGCAGGCTGGGGATCCAGCCTGCGTTGACCGCTTGCAAAGTCAGTGCCCTACCTGCAGTGCTATCTCTGGCCCAGGAACAAGCTGTTATGCACGAACCAATGCTTTGCCTCGTTCACTGTGCTAGACTTGGGGCCGCACAGTTGGGGGAAGGGGATGGTTTCGTCCCATCCACAGTGGGGTCCCCGCTGCAAGTCTTCGATGGAGATTCAGGGCAAAGAACCTGCCCCGGGGCTTGCTGGCTCCCCCGCCTCCATGTCAGAGAGCATCCCAGGCCCTTTCCGCATCTGAGTCCCTGCCCTTTCCCTCACAGCGCAGGGCTGATGTCTCAGAAATGAGAAACAGGGTCTCTGCTCCTGAGGCTGTGATAAGTGAGTTGGCGGCAATTTCCCAGGGGAGGATTTTGTCTCAGAGCATGAAAATAGAATCCGTTCCAGGCCAGAGGACTTCTATTCAAGTGAGCATTTCAAACACTCCTCTGACCCGGATCCCCTTGTGGGTGCTCAACTCCCTGGCTTCCTGGGCAATCGCGTAGGCGGCTGGCGCCCAGAATTCCGGATCCTACCTCGGGGCGTGGCGCCAAGGGGCCAGCCAGCGGATGCAGAGGCATCTAGGTGCCAGTTATTTATTTATTTATTTATTTTTTTGGGGTAGGGTGGCACAGCAAGCAGTGCTCAGAGGTTGCTCCTGGCTCTGCACTCAGGAATCACTCCTGGCAGTGTTTGGGTAACCATATGGGATGCCGGGATCAGAGCCAGGTTGGTTGCATGCTGGGTAAATGCCCTACTCACCGTACGGTGTCACCCTGGCCCCAAGGGTCCAGTTTTAAAAAATATTTAAGCAACAGAGTATGTGTGTGTATATGTGTGTGTGTGTGTGTGTGTGTGTGTGTGTGTGTGTGTGTCTGTGTGGAGAGAGATTTTTGAAAATTGGAAAGAAAATTGAGATAAAGTGAATGCTGATCAAAAGGTCTCATTTGCATTACATGTTGGTTTATGGGTCTGTGGTGGTCAGTGCTCACGTGCACACACAGCAGGGCTCTCTCTAGAACTATTTGCAGCTTGGAGAACAGTTTCCTGTGAGTCCCAGTCAGTCCCCACTGCCCCTGGACCTGGAAGCCCCAATTTTGCTCCCCACGACTGTGGATGCTTCAGAAAGTGCATGTAGATGTTGCATCTGCCCTCCTGTGAGAGGCGTGCATGTGTAGCATGCCATTGGAGTCCCCTTCTGTTCAGGGCTGAGTAATATTCCTGAGTATGCAGGAGGTACTGGATGGTGTTTATTTGTCCACAGACACCAGGTGGCTTCCACCTCTTGGTTGTGACTAGTGGTGTTAGGTCCATGGGTGTGTGAATATCTGCTTGCATCGCCAGCTCTTTTTTTCAGTCTACCCACCAGTGGATTGCAGGATGAGAAGCTAATTGAACTGCCTCCTTCGTGGGTATCCCATTTTTATAATTCCCTTTGGCAGGGAGTAAGAGTCCAAAATTTTCCACATTTTTGCCAACACTTGTTCAATATATACATATACAAAGGCAGTTACTATGTTGTACTGGATAGATACATAAAATTAGTATAAGTAAAATAAATAAATCTTAAATTGTGTGTTTATTAAGTCCTCTGAATACCTGTGTGTGGAAAATTTCCATTTTTACCCTATTTTATAGATCAGGACATTGAGAGTTGGAGGAATTTGAGGAGCTTCTCCGAGATCACACAGCTAGGGAAGGCCTGTGCTTTAATGACCCCTGTTGTGTGGCTCCAGAATGTTCTGACTCCTTCCTTCTTCCTAAGCGATGTAGATTCACAGCCTGAGCAGAGACTTATCACGAAAGTCTCGTAGATAACAGAGATTCTTCATGGAGAGGCATTTCTTGGTGGGCTTAGGGTGGAAGGTTCCAGAATGACTCAGGCCTATGTCATTACTGAAACCATAGGGATCATCCCAAAGTCCAGATACCACAAACAGTAGCCAAAGCTCTTAATCGCTCGACAGTACTTTTCCTTTGCCGAATGGAATTCCCAAACCCTTGAGTAAATAACAGGGAAAAAAATAAGGAAAGAGACACATTGCTTTGAGTAGTTCATTTTATTTTTGGGTTTGAGGGTCATCCATCCAACATTGTTTTGGGGTTACTTCTGGCTCTGCACTCAGGAATTACTTCTGGCGGTGTTTGGGGATCCCCACATAGGATGCTGGGGCTTGAACTTGGGTCGGTTGCATGCAAGGCAAGCACCCTACCTGCATACTCTCTCCCCCAGCTCCTTAACTCCTGTATCACTTGTCTTCCCGTTGCTCATCAGTTTGCTCGAGGGAGCGCCAGTAACGCCTCCATTCATTGGGAATGAGGTCCATTATCATTACTGTTTTTGGCATATCTAATACACCACGGGTAGCTTGCCAGGCTCTGCCATGGCTCTGGGTTCATCCCAGAGGACCCAGTCTTTTTCTATGTCAGATCATCAACCATCCAGGGCCCACGGGGCAGAGCCCTGGGTGTTGACAATGCAGCCGGGCACCAAAGCCACACCTGCAACACCTCGAGGGGCAGGCTTAACTGAGTATTTAAATAAATTATTTTGTTTGTAATGCTTTTTTGGGGAAGGAAGAGCATATCTTGAGTAGTTTTTTGGGGTTGCTTTTGGCTTAGGGTAGTTCCCAGCAGTGCCTGAGTGGACCATGTGGTGCTGGGGATCCAACCTGGGGCTTCCTGCATGCAAAGCACTTGAATTGTCTCAGTGTCAAGTGCTCAGCCCTTGGATTGTCTCTCTGGCCCATAACTTTTGTTTTTTGGGGGGGTCACACCTGACAATGCTCAGGAGTTAATCCTGGCTCTGCACTCAGGAATTACTCCTGGCGGTCCTCAGGGGACCATATGGGATGCTAGGAATAGAACCCGGGTTGGCTGCGTGCAAGGCAAACTCCTTACCCGCTGGACTATCGCTCCGCCCCTGGCCCACAACTTTGAATGTTCCTTCCTGACACTCTTCAGTTCCCTGTGTGTGTGTGTGTGTGTGTGTGTGTGTGTGTGTGTGTGTGTGTGCTGAGTTAGTGAGTTATTGTTGTACTAGACCATCTATTCTTAGAGCCCCTATATTTTTCTGGAGAGCCTTAACAGCCCTAGAGTGCTTCTCAAATTAACTCTAAATGCCAACTATTTGGTTTAGTATTTGTTAGTCTGAAGATTGGAAGATTGGAAGCCAATCTTCAGTAATTTTGTATAAATGCAGCAAGATATGCAGACTTATCTACACCCTGGATAAGCTTAAGATGGACTCTGGACTCAGGGCAGTGTGGCTTTTCCTGGGGCCATCTCGCTTTGTTTCCCAGACTATGGCTTTCAGGGGCAGAGCTGCTACTGGCTCTCCCTGTGCCCAGCCACTCACGAGGTGACCCGAGAGGGATGGCAGGTTCTAGTCCTGGCCTGCCACCCCAGCAGAGCCTTGCAACAAGCCAGACAACCCCCCCACTCCATGAGGGCCTCCATTTTCCACATCGGACTTCCCCCTCGTCAGAACTCCACCCAGCAGACAAGCCTGTCACAGCCTGGCTCATCAAGATCCACCCTGCAGCAGTCTTTTTAAATCCGACCCAGGTATGCTGATCCAGAGACTCACAGACATGGGGCAGAGCTGCTACTGGCTCTCCCTGTGCCCAGCTGCTCACAAGGTGCCCGGGAGGGATGGCGGGTTCTAGCCCTGGCCCGCCACCCCAGCAGAGCCTTGCAACAAGCCAGACAACCCCCACTCCATGAGGGCCTCCATTTTCCACATCCGGACTTCCCCCTTTGTCAGAACTCCACCCAGCAGACCAGCCTATCACAGCCTGACTCGCAAGCGGCCGCACGGTTCACCAATAAATGCTGGGTTTTGAGATGACTACAAGAGTATGCTACCCGCATGGCAGAGCCTGGCAAGCTACCTGTGTCGTATTTGATATGCCAAATACCAGTAACAATTTTAGACCTCAGTCCCATGACCTGATGGAATGGTTTGAGGCTCTTCATGTTCCTGGAGCAATCAGGTGCCCTTGGGCTCTACTAGCATGAGACAGGACTTATGGAGATGTTACTGGTGCCTGCTCGAGCAAATCGATGATAAACGGGAAGATAGTGATACAGTGATACAGTGATTTGTTAGTCACTATCTACTTAATATTATTCTTTGAGTCTGACCAATAGGAATCCAGCTTCCTCTTGAAGCTCTCCCGACAGCCCGTGCAGGCCTCACAACCCTCAGGTCACTTCCTTATGTTTGATCATTGCATTAGCAAACGCTTCATGTTACATTGGGCAAAAGGCATTATTGCAAGGGGATACGGGTGGTGAGTGTGTACCCACTTCTGCTGACTCTCTGGTAAAGCATGACACGGCCGTTCCAACAGAGGCAGTTAAATCTGCAGCCTACCTCACACTTTGCAGTTTGGTTTGTAGTAGTTTTGTTTGTTTTTGTCTTGGTGAAGCAAGAAAGTTTTTATTGAAACTTATTTTGATTTTTTTTTTCTTTTTGGGGTCATACCCAGCGATGCTCAGGGGTTACTCCTGGCTCTGCACTCACGAATGACTCCTGGCGATGCTCAGGGGACCATATGGGATGCTGGGGATTGAGCCCAGGTGGTCTGTGTGCAAGGCAAACGCCCTCCCTGCTGTGCTATCGCTCCGGCCCCTGAAACTTATTTTGAAAGATGTGAAGGGAAAGAAAGGGAGAAGTACATGTTTGAGAGAGAACTTCGGGCTTCTTCAGAGAGAAACAGGCAAGCGAGAGGCATATTGAAAGGAGAACATGGCTTGAAGAGCGACCGTGGTTTGTGTTGTTTGGACGTTGGTGCTCACATGAAGAACTCGACTCATAAACGAACTTCAGAAGAGGAGACAAGGTGAAGGAAGCCTGGTGTGATATTTTCTGTCACAAAATTGTGTGTGTGTGTTGTGTGTGTGTGTGTGTGTGTGTGTGTGAAATCACTAGGAGATAGACCATTATAAAGCTGTTCGTGGTTGGGATTCAGTCACACTGTTTCAACACATCCCTCCACAGTACTCATTTCCCAACACCAACGTGCCCGTTCCCTCCCCTCACGACCTGCCTCTACTGTGGGAACTTTTCTTCTCTCCCTTGCTCTCACACTTTCTCCTTTTGTGCATGGTGGTTTGCAGTACAGACACTGAAGGGTTATCATGCATATCCCTTTGCCTACTTTCAACACTCAAGTAGATTACCATTTCTAACCGTTTTTGTCAAACTGGTCCTTCTCTATTTTACCTGCCTTCTATCCGCATGCGCTCCCCCCCCCCCCCCCCCCAGCTTGTGGTAGATTCTAACCATTGACACGCCTTCCTGGCCTTTATTTTCCAGGCCTTGGGTATTAGTCTCATACTACAAAAAATTTTTTTTTAGATATTTTATTATACCACCGTGAGATACACAATTACAAAGATGTTCATAAGATGTTCATGTTTGGGTTTTGGTCATACAGTGTTCCAGCACCCATCCCTCCACCAGTGCCCATTTCCCACCACCGATGTCCCCGATTCCCACCCTCCTCCCCTAGCCAAAATTGGGTTTTGAAGGAGGAGTTTGAAGGCCTCTCGGAAGAGGATGGCTGGTGGACTTGAAGACTGGGACAGTGCTTGCTGCCCCGAAACTGTGTTTCCTCAGGACCTGAGAGAGGCTGGCGCTCCCCTCCTCTCAGGGCTCTGTGACTCATCCAGTCACAGGTGTGTACTGCGGGAGCCTCATCTCTGACTGGTGAGTGACGGACCGTCCTTCCTCAGTCCCCCTGCACAGACGAATCAGGCTGCGGTGTACCAAGTGTAGGGTGTGACGAGATTGTCGCTCCCTCTGGAGCAGGACTTGACGCTCTCACTGCTTTGTGTTGGGGCTCTGTGCGGTCCCTCACCCACCCCCTCAGTTGACTTGACCCCATGACTCGGCATACGGCTGTCGGGAGGGAGATTCTCTGAAGAGGTGACTGAATGACCGGTCGGATACGCATCTTTGTCCAGGGGTTCTTTCGGTTTTGGAGCCATGTTGGTGGTGCTGGACACTGGGGTGGGGCACGTGGACTCCGTTCTGGTGCTCTGAAGCAACACCCATGCGGGCATGGAATCGGGTCCCCCTTCATGAAAACATCGCTCAGCCTTTTAAGCTGCTCTCTGGGCTCTGAAAGGAGGTTTGGTCCCAGGGACTTGGGGTACACTCAGAGGAGCAGCTGGGGAGACGGCGCCTTCTGCAAGCGGAAAGTTCTCAGAAGAAACAGCCTGGGGTGGGCGGGAGGGAGTGGGGTACATTGGTGGTGGAAATGGGGCACTGGTGGAGGGGAGGGTGCTGGAATACTGTATTACCAAGAACCATTATGAACACCTTTGTAATTGTATGTCTCACGGTGGTATAATAAAAAATTAAAAAAAAAGAAGAAACAGCCTGACTGACCAGCCAACCGTTTCCCCTCAGCCTCCATTCAGACAGTTCCTTTCCTTCAGGCCTAAATCGTGTTTTCACACCCCTTGGCTTGTTCCTTTTCCCAGCCCCCTTGACCTGAGGTAGCCTTAAGTTCAGTTATCAGTGCCCAGGGTTTGTCTTTTTTTTTTTCTTTTTTGGGTCACACTCAGCAGTGCTCAGGGCTTACTCCTGGCGGTGCTGGGGTGAATCATAATGGATTGCCGGGATTGGACCTGGAACAAGGCAAACGCTCTACTTGCTGTACTATCGCCCGGTTCTCCCCTGATTTGCCTTTTGGTTTTCTTTTGCCTAGTTCATCACTTCATGTCCCTGTACTGCACATGGCAGAAATGACCCACCGCTCGCTCTTTCACTTTTTATTTTTTGGTGAAGCAAGGTAGGTTTTATTGAGACTTATGTAGAAAGATGGGAGGGAGAGGGAAGAAGCACAGAGAGAGAGACAGAGAGACAGAGACAGAGAGAGAGAGAGAGAGAGAGAGAGAGAGAGAGAGAGAGAGAGAGAGAGAGAGAGAGAGAGAGAGAGAGAGAGCAGGAGAGTGTACCGGCTTCTCCAGAGTGGAAACAGGCTTCAAAACACCGTGGAGGCAAGCAAGCGAGAGGTGCCCAAGGACAGGGTGTGGGGAGAGTCATGCCCTTCCCTTCCCTGCTGAACTGACTTTCCTCCATTCCTCCATACTGCTCCCCGATTCCCTCCATTGTGTGTGACTCACAGCAATTCATTTTTCTCAGTGTGTGTTTGTGCAGCTCAGTCGTTTCCCGGGTATCAGTGTTCCACCTCTTCTCTCTCCAGTTGTCTGTCCTTACTTACCTCTCGTCCATAGCTGCAGTCAGCTGGGGCACATCGGTCTCCTTGTGTTCATGCTAACTTTACTTGTCTCTGTACTCCGGCTTCCAGCATAGGGATCGTGAGGAGGTAGCCCCCAGTCTCTGAGACTCCGCTACCATTATCTCGTACCCACGTCCCAACTCTCCTACCCTCCATCACCTATCCCCTTAGCGGATGCAAAAATAACTTATTTTATATTGCTTGATACAACTAAACAGCTCATTGAATTATCAAAATTACTTCAGTAAAAGAAAATTCGTCTACATTGTGTTTCACTAACGTACCTTGCCTGCTTGTTGCTAGCTGAGCCTAGTAGGTTAGTTGGCTTCTGTCTTATGTTCTCATCTAATCTGGTGTGTCCCCACTGGGATGTCAGTATTGTGGAATTTGGGGGGTGTTTGGGCAGTCCAAAACTCCAGAGTCTGTGGCAGTGGGCCAACAAATCGACGTGGCCGTGGCTGTGGGAGGTAGGCTTGACTGCTGGGGCCAGTATGGGGATGTGGTGGTGGCAGGGGCTGCCTACCACTGAGAAGACCCCAGAGTCCTCAGCCTGAAAGCCGCTGTAGCTGGGATTCTCAGTTTGGCGCCTCGGCAGAGAAGCAGGGGAGTTGGGCCGTTGGCATGCGGGCAGCTTTGGGATGCGGCAGCTGCCGGGGTTGGCAGCGTGGGGACTCTTTTCAGCCAGGAGACCTGTACCCGTGAATCTTAGCTGCTTGGTTCACTTCTCTGCCAAGCCCAGTCCTGAATCCGTAGCGCAGGGCTGTTGTTGCGGCAGCAGCTTTGGGTCTTGAGATTGTGCCGGGCTTTGAACCAGGTTGTGGCTTAGCAGGTGCATTTACACCCCAGCTTTCCTCTCCCTGTCTCGCCTTTCTTCCTCCTGACGCTTCTTTCCTGAGGGGCTCCAGGCAAGAGCGAGGCTCAGCAGGCCTCACTTTCCGAGTCTCCAAAGGCATTTCTGAAGCCTGGGCTGCCTTCATGCCCGGGGGCTCCCCTAGGGTTCCTAACTGGGCAACCTCTCTAGTCCCTTCCGCACCCTCAGAAACTCACTGCCCGGGGCTCTCCCTGCAGCGTTCTGTCCACACTGGTGTGTTTTATCTCTTCCTTGTTGTCAGACTTGCAGGTTCGCCCTGACTGAGAAGCAGGCTGGCAGACTGGGGTGTGACTCCAGGAATCTTAACACCCCCCCAGGCTGGCTCCAGTTCCACAGGGTCAGAAGCCAGAAGAACAAAGGGGATGCGCAGGAAGGCGGGGGAGGAGGTGGCCACCCCCTCTTCAAAGATTCTTTTATTGGAAGCTTCCCTAGAGACCCCTGAGAAGGTTTCCGTGAAGCTCCTTCAGCGCTGCTGGGCTTGTCAGGAAGAGGCTCTGGCATCTTGATGCAGTTCTTTATGGTTTCCCAGAGAGCTCAGTGAAGGGGATGTGGGGCATCCAGTCCAGAGAGCTGGGAACCAGCGGTAGCCACGATTTTAGTGAGTCATTTGCAGTTGAAAACATTGGTACGCCTGTCTTTTTAGGATCCTTAGAACAGGGTCCTGTTTAAGTGGCTGGAGGGAGGGGCATGTTCTTTTGATGATTCTTTTCTGACAGTGCCAGGGATCAAGCCCAGAGTCTACTGCATGTGAGGCAAGGGGTCCAGCCATGAGTCACATCCCTGACCAGAGACGTTAGTTTTGTTTATATTCATTCACAGCAGGGAGTAGAGAGGGAATACGGCTAGTTTTGAATTTCTTCTCATCTTTTCTTGATATTTAAAAAAAAAATCTCTGTACAGGGGCAGGGGCCATAGTACAGAGGGAAGGACATTTGCCTAGCAAGTGACTGACCTGGTTTGATCTCTGGCATCCCATATGGTCCCCCGAGTACCACCAGGAGTAATTCCTGAGTGCAGAGCCAGGAGTAACTCCCTGAGCATCACTTGGTGTGACTCAAAAAGACCAATCAGTCAATCTGTCAATCAATCCCCATTCAGCCCAAATTCTGTCCTCCCCTTACAGCCTCCAGAGGTTCACCTTTGCTGGGCTGGTCCTCTGTCTCCCAGCACTATGGATTGAGGTCCCCTTGGCTGGAACTTCATTTCATTAGGGACAGGAACGTGTTTCCTAATTCTTTAGTTTACCAGTGTCTCAATATATCTTTCTTTTTCTTTCTTTTTGGGCCACACCCAGGGATTACCCCTGGAGGACTTGGAGGACCTTAGGGATGCAGGGATCAAACTCAGGCCTGGCACATGCAAAGCAAGTGCCTTAGCCCTGTACTGTCTCTCCGGCCCAGAATACGTCTTTTTTCTCTTATAGGCTGTGGAGTGGTCCTTTTGGTGGTGGGGGCTCCTTAGGTGCTCTGGGGGCCACTAGTCAGCCACTGACCTCTACTGGGTGGCCCTGGCTTGGGTGGAGTCCTTGCAGTATAGGGGACTGAGTCCAGGCCTGCACACACAGCGTCTGTGCTGTAGCCCTTTGAGCTGTCTCTGCCGCCCTGGCAGTGGAGAGTTCTGGGGGATTTCCTGAGTCTAAGATTTGTTCAGAGGCTGGTGGGATGGCCGTAGGGGTGCCTGGATTCCAGTCGCGGTGACGCTGTGGCTCCCCACTGGGCTTGCATTGGACAGTTGCAACTCCAGTGGGCTGTTAACAGCCCACATACTAGTTGGGCTGTTAGTATATGCAGTGCCGGCTTGGCTGATATACTCAGGTGTGTGTGTGTGTGTGTGAGTGTGTGTGTGTGTGTTGGTGCATGCGTGTGTGCGTGCATGTGTGTGTGTGATGAAGCCAGGCAGTTGGCAGGGCAGTTTGATCCAGGTTCAGGCCCTGTGGTGCCGAGATTTCCTGGGCCATCCTGGCTGGTGTAGTGACTCCTTCAGGCTTGCCTCTGGTCAGGCTTGGGAGGGACCATGTGCCTGGGATCAAAACTGCGTGGCCACCCCTTCACCCTGTACTGCCACTCTGCTAAGGCCGCGTGCCTCTTTCACTCGTCTTCTGCCTGCAGACTTCGGGGTGTGCAGTGGCGGTGAGAGGGGCTTCCTGACTCGTGGTTGAGACCCGGCCCTGGTGTCAGCCCTTTCCGAGCATAGGAGAGTCAGAAATGTGGTACTGAGGTCTGGCCATCTCCAGGGGGAGAGCGCAGGACAGAGGGTGGACACCCACACAGAGACACACAGACACACCCACACACACACACAGACTCACAGACATAGAGACACACAGACACCCATGAACTTACAGACACACACACACAGACACACAGACACACACACAGACTCACAGACATAGAGACACATAGACACCCATGAACTTACAGACACACACAGACACACACAGACACAATACAGACCCACACATAGACACACAGAAACACATAGACACACACAGACACACAGATACACAGACACAACAGACACAGACACACACACACATGATGCAGAGACACACACAGACACAGAGACGCACACAGACACGGGCACAGACACACACACCCCATAGGAGGGGTGCAAGATGGTTTGAAACTGTTTGGAGTCACCATCCTCTTACCCTGCCCTGCCCCCGCTTGCTGCCTTCCCTGGGCCCGTGGCTCCTCCCTGTGGCCCCTCCACCCGTGTGCCCCACAGGGCCGGCCCATATTCCCTGCAACTGTTTGCCCAGGGAGTGTCCCCCTCCAGCCAGGCGGGATCTGATTGCAGACCTTTAATCCTGCGCCCAGGTGACCCTTAAGTGCTTTCTCTCTCCCTGTAGCTGTCTTTGGAGACAGTTCCCAGGTCTCCTTAATGGCTTCTTTCTCCCTTTGATTTATTAGATCAGAGGCTGACGTCCTGGCTCCCTCACCCTCCGCGGGAGAAGGTCTTTCCTCTCCCATAAAGTGTGGCTGTCCAGCACTCTCCAGCTTTCTTGTTCTGCTTTGTTTCTTGTCTTTGCTGGAGGCCTAGGGACGTCCAGGCTCTCCTCTGCTTGCTTTCCCAGCTTGGGGTCCAGGCCACCTCCCTGCTGGATGCCAGAGCGCTCCTTACTCTTGGTCTTTCTGCTTTGCCTTGGGAGTTTGCCTTGATCAGTCTCAGCCTTGTGATAACGGCTTCAGGGAAAATCATGAGAATTTCAGGGAGTTTTCAGCCACGTGACTCCTCTAGGCAACCGGAACTGACAAGCTTGAAATGAATGAGAGGGGAGAGGCCCTGGAGCTCCCGGAGTGCTGCCGGCTCTTGGGTCTGAGCAAATACTAAATGGATCAGTTTTCCGCTTGGTGTTTCTCAGCAAAGCGGGGAGGAGGGATTGCAGGAGCTAGGGAAGGAGCGTTCAGCAGGGAAGCGGGGTAGTAACAGAAGGGTGATGGCATCAGGTCTGTGGAAGTCCCAGACCTTCTCCCTCCGACCCCAGTAGCTCATTTTATTTTTAAATTTTCAGAATTGTTTGCTTTCTGGGTCACACCCGGCAATGCTCAGGGGTTACTCCTGGCTCTGCACTGAGGAATTACTCCTGGCGGTGCTCGGGGACCATATGGGATGCCGGGATCCAACCTGGGTCGACAGCATCCAAGGCAAATGCCTTCCCGGCTGTACTATGGCGCCAGGCCCCCATGGCGCAGTTTAGTAGAGGGGTCACAGAGCACTCGCGTTGGCGACTTTCACTTGGTGACAAACCACTTTTTTGGCCTGAGGTTGGAAAGAAAGGAGGCAGGCAGGAGCGGTGGCAGCAGGTGGTCTTAGGGACTAAGCCAGGAGGAGGCTCCTAAGTTCTCATCTCTGACGGGTGTTAGCAGGAAGCAGTTTGGCGGAAGAGGCTGAAGAGCAGAGCCTGCTTCTGAGCGCGAGGATGTGAGTTCGATCCCACCCCGGTGCCGCCCACATGAGCCTGGGCTGTCTCTTGGCTCTGCTGTGTGGGATGGGAGGGTCTCACCAGATGTATGGGAGCACCACAGTGAAAGATGTGAGCACTGGGGCCAGGAATGCGACCTGGTGAGCATGTGTGTGACCCTCGGTGCGCTCCACACCGCTGCGAGTGCCCCTAAGAAGGAAGGAGGGACAGACACATGGAAGAAAGGCAGACCTGGGCTGGAGAAGCCAGAGGTTCAGGCGCTTGTCTCGGCAGGTGAGGGCACGCGTTCCACACCCGCAGCACTGCATGGTGCCCTGAGCACTGCTGGGTGTGGCACAACCCACCCCCAACAAGAACTTGAGCCCAGTTCTCTCCTACCAGGAGAGCTGAGTTTCCCGGAGCAAAGCCCTCTGGGACAGTGCCGAGGGGAGGAGAGTCGAGACTCCAGCTAGCATTGCCTGGCTGCCCGGACCTCGGGGAGCAGGTGCTGGTGTGGGCTGTGCCCAGGCAGCATAGGGTTCCTTGGACTCTGCAGAGGATCCTGAGGTGTCCGGTCCCCATCAGGGACATATTTCTGTCTGTCTTATGCAGGGGACCCCCCATGCGAGTTGCAGCTTGGGGAGATAAGGCAGCTGTCTGGCACCGGCGTAGAAACCAGGGTGCTGCTCCGTCTCCGTCCTCCAGGGTCTGGGACAAGCTTCCTGGAAGAGCTGCACCTGTTTGGACCACAGTGCTGGGGGTGCAACACTTATCCAGCCGACGGCTTCTCTCACTGCTGGGCTCTGTCCTGGTCCCAAAGGACAGGCTGGGGCGTTAGCCTCCGCAGGAGCTGCCCTTGTGCCGGCGGATTTTTAGAACACTTGATTTCGGAGGGGTTCGAATGGGAACTGGATGGTGCTTTCCAACTGGACTAGTTGTGTGATTTCAGGCAAGTTGCCCGACGGCTCTGACCTTGCATTTCTTCATCCGTAAGGAGCTTACTCTGGCTCTCGGCTGGGAGAGCTTCCCGTAAACCTAGCCCATACCATTATTCTTTGCTTCCTTAGCTGTTCTGGACAACCAGTGTTTCATTACTTGTGGGTTAATGCTTTGTAGAATGGGATTAGGAGACCCACAGAATCAGACCAGGAAACAGGCATCTTCAGTAGATGTAAGGTGCAAAGGATTAACTCTTCAATCTTGAATGATAACGATCACTAGTGGCAGCTTTACTCACCGGCCACTGGCGGGAAATGAGGCCCGAAGGACAGATCAGCTGTGTTGTTCTGCCATTCTGCCACTCCCCCAATGTGGGATAGAGACTTTCCTCTAAACAAGGTGTCTCGCTTCCTGGGGTGACACTCTGTGGGCTTGTGTTGGGGGGTGGCTGATGGACCTCACTCAGCAGTGTTCGGGGGTCACTCCTGGTGGGGTCAGGGGACCATATGTGTGCTGGGGATAGAACCTGTTCAGTTATGTGCAATGCGGGTGCCCTACCCACTGTACTATCTCTCTTGCCTCTCCCCGGCTCCCGGATTTGTTGTATTTTTCTTTTTTGGGTCACACCCGGCAATGCTCAGGGGTTACTCCTGGCTCTTTGCTCAAGAATTACTCCTGGCAGTGCTTGGGCGACTCTATGGGATGACAGGGATCGAACCTGGGTCGGCCGCATGCAAGGCAAACACCCTACCCACAGTGCTATCGCCTCCGGCCCCTAGAGGAGTATTTTAGAGCAGACTGCGAGCCTGGGTTTGGCCTAGCTCAAAGCCTGGCAGTGCCATGGGTTAGCCATGTGACCTGGGCAGGATCACACCTGATCTTCATGGAGCCTGGGCAGTGCCATGTGCTGACCATGTGACCTGGGCAGGATCACACCTGAGCTTCACAGAGCCTGGGCAGTGCCATGTGCTGGCCACGTGACCTGGGCAGGATCACACCTGAGTTCCACAGAGCCTGGCAGTGCCATGTGCTGGCCACGTGACCTGGGCAGGATCACACCTGAGCTTCAGCTTCTGCATCTCTAAACTGGGAGGGAGGGGGGGAGAGACTCATGGTGGAGAAATGGTGGATTTGGTTCTAGATGATCGCAGTGAAGAGAATAATACACTGAAGTGAGTCAGAGGAACATTCCCTGACCTGATGCATATAAAATAGTCCAATAATAATATATAGTGTCTATAAAACCTTTTACTAATGTGCATAAAAGTTATATTCACACTCTGTGATAGCCTTTTTTTTCTCTCTCTGTGTGTGTGTGCCAGTTGTGTGGCCACAGTTGGCAGTGCTCAGGGCTTACTCTGCACTCAGGAAGACTAAAAAGTGCTCACCATCACCTGGGCCTTGATGGAGTTGTCACTCTTCGGCCGGGGAGCTGCCAACTGCGGTGTCTCTGGGATGGGGTATGCGGGGCACGCCTGAGGCCTCTTCCCAGCAGAGGGAGGGGGAGGCGGAGAAAGCCTGCAGATGCCCCCCTGAGAGCCAGTAGTGGCCTTGCTGCTCTTTTATTATCAGTGTCTTGGCACCCGGAGAACTTCCCAGTCCTGTGCACAGCAAGGCCCTTAGGAACAGACTCTTCCTTTCAAACAAGCACCCCAAGGGGGTTCCCAGGACTAGGGCAAAGTGCCCTGGAGCTAGGGTTGAGGAAGTAGCTGTAGGGCCCCTGGGGGTTCAGCATAGGAGAGGACTTCTCTGCCATCTGCGTGCTTGGCTAGGGAGGGGAGGTAGCTGCGGACCCCCAGGGCTGACTCCAAAGGCTCAAGCCAGAGGGAAGCCCGGCCCGAGTGGAGGTGGTGGCCCTGACCAGGGCAACAGGGGCTGTGATGCCCTGACGCAGGTTTCCTGGTCAGTGGGGAGGGACAGAAGCCGGGAAGGGGGTGAATGGTGAGGGGTGAGCCTACCATTATTGTGGAGGCTCTGGGACTGGCCCCAGGAGGGGTCCACTGAGAGAGCTGGAGAGCTCAGTGCTCCTGGGGAGTGCAAGGGCCCAGCCAGCAGCAGATAAGCCAGGCAGGGGGCCCCCTCACTGTCAAAGTCAGTGAGAGGGGAATGCTGCCAATTAGCAGATCTCTGGGAGCCCTTCTTCCTGCTGGAGGCTTCCACCTGGGAGGCCGAGCAGAGCTTTTTGCCTCCTGCTGATACAGACTCAAAGCTTAGACTGATGGAGCGAAGTTCCAGGGGAAAGGGGCGGTAAAGCAGAGAGCTTCCTGCTGCCGGTTGCTTCCCTGTGTGGCTCTCTCCTGGGCAGGTGCCTGCTGTGCCTCTTTGATCCAGGGACATTCTTGTCTCTGACAGGGCTCACGGGTGTGGATGAGGGACAGAGCCTGTGAGCCCAGCAAGCAAGTGCTGTTAGTGTGTGCCTGAAGCCAGCACTGGGTAGGTGCCTTTAATTTATTGGGGTTGCTCATGGCCTAGTCACCCAAAAAGCAGGTCACAGACGCAAGCTCAGAGCCAAAGCATGGGCTGAATGTCCTGCCCACAGTAACCCCTTGAGTTCACAGGCCAGAGCGAGGGCCGACCAAATGGGGCCATTTCTATAACTTACTGCAGTCATCAACTCAGTTTCTTATACAAGCAAGCCCTCCCTCAGTGATGATCATTAGGACATAGAGTGGTGATTGCTATGTGGGTGTGTTGGCCATGTGGGAAAGGTGAGAGGTGTGGTTGTATATGTTTCTTGTTACTCTATGGTGGAACTGTCCTAATAGCCAATTTTCCATTTCCACCACCACTACTGCCATCACCACCATCACTAACATCATCACCATCTCCACCACCATTGCCACCATCACCACTACCATCACGTGACATCAATACCATCACCACCACCATCACTACTACCATCACCATCACCATCAATACCATCACCACCACCATCACCACTAACATCACCATTGCCACTATCAACACCACCATCACTATCACCACTTTCATCACCATCACCACCATGGCCACCATCACCACCACTAACATCACCACCATTGCCACTCACCACCACTAACATCACCACCATTGCTACCACCACCAGTACCATTTCTACCACCACCATCCCCACCACCATCATCACCACTATCATCACCATCACTATCAGCACCACCACCATCATTACCATCACCACCACTACCATCACCATCACCAGCACCGCACCACCACCACCACCACCACCATGATCATTGTTACCACTACTTCATCACCACCACCACTACCATTACCACCTCTACCATTACCATCAGAGTAATGATCACCACCATTATCACGCCATCATCACTACTACAATAACCACTGCCATCGCCATCATCACTATCATGGCCTCTGCTATCACCACCATCACCATCATCATCACCACCATGATCACTATCATCACCACCATCGTCTCTGTGATTACCACCACCACCACCTATCATTACACCACCATCGTGACCACCATCATCACCAATCACCATCATACCACCCTTTAGCAAAACCAGCGTGATTGTTATTCTCCAGATCATTTTGTTTGTTTGATTTGGCCACACCCAGCAATGCTTAGGGGTTATTTCTGACTCTGCACTTAGGAGTTACCCCTGGTGGTGCTCGGGGACCATAAGGAAAGTCGATGATTAAACCCAGGTCAGCCGCGTGCAAGGCAAGATAATACAGCCTGCTCGCTGTATTTTCGCTCTGGCCCCATCCTTCAGGTCTTGACAGGCTGTCTTTTTCTTTTTCTTAGAAGGATTCTCCTAACCAGCCTGTCCCTCCCCAAATAAGTCATGGCATCTGCTCTTTGTGTCATGCACACCCCTCTCCTCGGCCACACAACAAAGTACAGTGTTTGTTGACTGGTCTTCCATTTGCCTCTTCGTAAAGGGAGTAGAAAACCCAACTTTAGACTTTAGTTTCTCTATACCATAAATCTAGAGAAAGCCTGGCACGTGGGAGTGGGCGGTGGTCAGTTGTGCCCCGCTCTGGACTGTTAATGGAGGCATTCTACCTTTTTCTGTGAGAGCTTGTCCTAAGACCAGAGATTGGGGTGAAGCTTCCCAGATTGCTGTGAGTTCCGACGCTCTTAGTCAGTGGAATTGACAAGTGGCTGGTCACTGGATATTTGTGGTCAGACATGTGTCTGGGAGCCAGCTCTGTGGGACTCCCACTGAGGTTTACAGCAATCCCTTGTGAATTGTTGCCTGTAGGTCGACTGATGGAGGCAACACTCGCTCTCCCAATCTTGAAGCCTTGGTGGATGGACTGGAGACAGGTGTGTTTCCCGTGGGTACCACAGATGAGTTTCTGCATGGACAGTCCACTCTTCTGCTTCATGTTTCAGGGACCCAGGCCCCTTCCATCAAGTCAATCTGCCATTTTCAAGGTCACCCCGGAGGTCATCTCCTTTTCCGGCAGCCAGAGGGAGAAGCGCCACATTTGCTGAGCGAGGCCTGGAATTGCCTCTGACTTCTGCTCCTCTCCCACTGGCCGGCCTAGGGCACGGGGAGGCAGGGAAGTGTCATTAGCTCGTATATATTTTCTGTTCAGCAAGACCTCCCATGTTCGTGTTTATGCCGGGAATAATGCAGCTCTCTCTCACCCCCTCCCGCCCCACTTGTGTGATTTTCCACTCGTTAGCTAACCAGAACCGAGTCCTGCTTCCATTTCATGCAACATTGGGTCTTGGGCTGCAGCCCTGAGACTCAGTGGGGACCTTAGACGCAGCAGGTGGAGAAGGCGAGTTTGCTCCTTTGGGTTTGGTGAAGAGAGATGAGGCTCTGCTCTTCTCAGAACCCAGCTGGTTATTTTTTTCTTTTAAAGTGGAATGTGTACAGGCATTCACAGCTTTTTGGGAAGCTTCCCTGAACCACTTTGCTTTATGAAAGCCTGCGTTGTACCTGCTTTTCATGAACTGAAAGAACTCTGAAGCGTGGCTCACATTTAGGAAAAGAGGCAAGAAGTGAAAATAGTCTGAAGTGTTTGTCTTGTCGCTCTAGATGCAGCTTGAGCCCTGAGAAGCAAGAATGGCCCCTCCCCACGCGTCTTCCCAGGACATGGCTTCCTGTGGACTGTGTTTATCATAATGTTCTGATTCTGCTTACTTGCATGATTTGAGGACTTGCGTGTTATTTGCTGTAACTGGCTGTTGGCTTGAGAGAGAGAGAGAGAGAGAGTCAGAGAGAGACAGAGACAGAGACGATCTTCCCGTTGATCATCTATTTGCTAGAGTGGGCACCAGTAATATCTCCATATGTCCTGTCTCCTGCCAGTAGAGCCAGGGGCATCGGCATGCTACAGGAACATAAAGAGCCTCAAACCATTATATTAGGTCATGGTAATGACCTAATATAATTGTTACTGGAATTTGGCATATCAAATACAACATGAGAAGCTTGCCAGGCTTGCAGAGCGGGAGGCAAACTCTTTTAAACACCTCCAAATAAAGCATTTATTGATGAGCCGCAGCCACGCTAGCCGGGCTATGATGGGCTGGTCTGCTGGGTGGAGTTCTGACGAGAGGGAATTCCAAATGTGGAAAATGGAGGTGCCCGTGGAGTGAGGGGGTGGTCTGGCTTGTTGTGAGGCTCTGCCGAGGTGGTGGGCCAGGGCTAGAACCCACCATGCCTCCCGACTGCCTCATGAATGGCTGGACACAGGGAGAGCAAGGAACATCTCTGCCCCATGTCTGAGAGCCTCTGGACCAGCATACCTGGGCCGGATTGAGGAAGAAACTGCTGCAGGGTGGGTGTCTATGATCCGGGCTGTGATGGGCTGGTCTGCTGGGTGGAGTTCTGACGAGAGGGCATTCCAAATGTGGAAAATGGCGGCGCCGTGGAGTGAGGGGGGTGGCCTGGCTTGTTGTGAGGCTCTGCCGAGGTGGTGGGCCAGGGCTAGAACCCGCCATGCCTCCCGAATGGCTGTGACAGGGAGAGCAAGGAACAGCTCTGCCCCATGTCTGAGAGTCTCTGGACCAGCATACCTGGGCCGGATTGAGGAAGAAATAGAGACAGAGAGAATAAAGACAGAGATAGAGAGAGACAGTGTCGTAGGGAGAGACAGAGACAGAGAGAGGGACAGAGCGAGTGCAGGGGTTAAAGTGCATGCTTGCATACAGTCAAGCCCATATATCGTTCCCAAGTATCCCGGGGGCACCCTGCTCCGGTACTGTCAGGGTATCCTGGGTCAATCGCGGCACTGCAGCCGGAGGAGCACTGCTTCCTCAGCCTTTCATAGAACCACCACCCAGCTTGGTGATCGAGTGCCAGGCGGGACCCGTGGACCTCCAGAACACTCCTTGCACCGTCCCCAGTCCCAGATAAAACAAAGTAGAATGAATCTTAAAACTTCCCCATAGACATGAATGCTCTTTTTCCTTTGTTCTCTGCTTCTTTTTAGGAGAGAGTGGGTGACCCGGTAGGACGTTGATGTTGCTCAGGCCGCCACAGGGAAGGCGGTGTCCGGCTGGGCTCAGAGCCTTGGGTGGGTCGATGTGGCTTTCGGGAACAGGATTGGCCCTGCAGGGAGATGAGAATGATCGAATTTAGAGGCTGCAGCAAAACTTTGCTCCTTTTTTCCCCCTCCTGGCGGAAACACTGTGCAGCTCATCTTCCATAATCGATCGAAGGGCGATGGTAATGAAGAGAGCCTCTTGTTGGCCCACAAAGCTCTGCCTTTGTTGGGCTGGAGAGAGCCAGCTCATCTGGGGGAGCGTGTTCACATGAAGTCCATCGTGACACTTGCTAGTGTCTGTGTGAAGGTCTTGTATGTTTTGTTTATTTATTTTTTGATGAGTTCCCCTTCTTAGATTTTACTGACTTGTAATTTTGAGAATGAAGCCACGATCCCGTTTTCTCATCTGACAGATCTAGGAAAATTAGAGCGTTCTTTTGTATGTGTATGTGTGTGTGTGTTTTGGGGCCACACCCAGGGGATACTCTTGCCCTGCACCCAGGAATTACTCTTGGCAGCGTTCAGGGGACTATGGGATAGCAGAGATGGAACCTGGGTTGACCACGTGTAAGACTAACGCTCTACCTGCTGTGTTACTTCTTCAGTCCCAGACATGTTTTCAAATATGGGAGTTGGAGCTCATTAAACATCTCACTTAAAACACCAACAACAATAACAGCAAAATTATCTCTGTGCTAGGCTGAGAAGTGACCAGAAAGCAGAGTGTTGTGCTTTACGGTGTGCCCAAGGTGCAAATCCTGGTGTCCTGCACGCCTCACTTACACTCCAGTTAAAAAGCCAAGTATCGTGATTTGTGATTTTCTTTTTTCTTCTCAGCTCTGTGGCATTTTACTCAAAAGAAGTTGGACAAAATGCCAGCGGGGCTTTGGGATCCACCTTCAGTCTCTCTGTAAACGCACTTTTCATCGATTTTATTCAGCAGTCAGATCTCTTCCTGCTCGTCTCCGCCTCCCTCCTGCAAGTCGGGGTCTCACTTCTTTCTGTCCCCTGGGGAATTCTGTTGGGGGGCTTCTGTTTGTAGGGCCGGTGAGCGAAGCCGTCTGCTTGCTCTGCAGGCTGCACTGTGCTGTCTCTCGAGCGCGTCTGGCCGACCGTCTTCCAGATTGTCTCTCATTTGGTTGGAACCCACCTCACGCCCCAGTCAGCTGGTCTGCCGCGGGGGAGTGGCCCAGGTGAGCCCTCTTCTGCTCGCTGGAAGGTTTGCAGAATGTTATTCCACCTGGACTCGACCCTGCAGTGATTTTGCAAAATAACCCGTGGGCATCAGAATGTTCTGCTTAAGCTTTCTAGTCAATGGAAGGGACTGAGTGTGGCTAGAGTCTGTGAACGTACGTGCATGAGTTCTTTTCCCTGAGCCTCAGATCTGAGTTTCCTCCCTGGGAGACTAGGTAGATTTTAGAATTCTTTCTTTCTTCCCTTGCACTTTCCTTCCCTCTCCCCCTCCCTTCCTACTTCCCTCCCTCCCTCCCTCCCTTTCTCTCTCTCTGTCTCTGCCCCTTTCTTTTTTGGCCACACTCTATGATACTCAGGGGTTCCTCCTGGCTCTACACTCAGGAATCACTCCTGGCAGTGCTGGGGGACCAGGTGGGATGCTGTGTGTAAGGCAAGCACCCTGCCCACTGTACTATGGTTCCACACCTCCAAGGGTATTTCTAAGTTAGAAACCACGAGGAATGTAGTTTTCAGACTTCATGGGCTTTGCGTGAGGGGTCCCTGTTCCCCACCCTCTGAGTGTTTTGCCTTTGGTTTGTGTGTCTTAATTACCATTCAGAAAGTGTTCGTGAAATTAAGGTGGGAAAAGAGTCACGCCTGGCTTAGGTATTAAAATATTACTCTGTGTGTATGTGTGTGTGTGTGTGTGTGTGTGTGTTTTATGAAGCCTTGGCCATTAGAATTCTTATTTGCAGTCCTGGACGGCACAACCAATTTTCTGTGTCGTTAACTTTTCCCTGTAGCACCGGAGGGCAAGACGCTGCTGGGAAGCCACGTTTTCCCGCTCGTGGAGAGCTGGGCGGCCATCTGTGCTGCTGGCGGAGGTGCCCCACTGCCCTCCGGCGTCTGTGTTCCCGCGTGAGACTCTTCGCTGGCGCTGATGCTCACTTAGTTGCGATGTTCCTGGATAATTCTCTGAAACCAATACGTGGATAATTAAGGGCTTTGGATTCTTTTTTGTCTTTGTTTTGGGGTCACACCTGGAGGTGCTCAGGGAGCACTCCTGGTAGTGCTCCTTACCAGAAGTGGGGGTGGGGGACCATACAATACAGTGCAGGGATTGAACCGGGGTCAGCCTTGTACATGGCAAATGCCTTAATCTCTCTACTATATCTCTGGCCTCTGAACTCACTCATTTATTTTATGGGGCCACACCTGGAGATGTTCAGAAGTTATTTATTTCTGTCTCTGCACTCAGGAATCACTCCTGGCAGAGCTCAGGGGACCATATGGGATGCCAGGGATAGAACCCAGTTCCAATGTGTGCAAGGCGAGCACCCTACCTCCTTTAGTACTATTGCTCCAGACTCCCCGCCCACCAGTGTGTACTCATTTTAGCAAGTTCTGTGACAGTCTGATCTCTAGCACTGGAAGTCAGAAGACCACAGCACTGGGAACCTGGAGAAGTCACACCTGGCCTCACTGTCCCCAGTGAGAACCTCAGGAAGAAGAGGCAAAACAAAACCTGGTTTGTTTGGTGACACCTAGTGATGATCAGGGCTTCTTTCTTCGCGGCTCTGGCCCCCGGAATTCCTCCTGGTGGTGCTTGGGGGGGGGCAATATAGGATCCTGGGGATCGAACTTGAAAGAAAAAGCATCCTCCCCGCCGGACTAGGTTGTGAAGATGAGTGCTGATGACCGTGGAGGGACCCCACTTTCCCCAGGTGGCCTGTGTTAGTGATTTTCCTAGGGCCACACGAGCTGGTGTTGAGGCACTGCGTGTCCGTGGGACCATGTTAATGATTTTCATAGGGCCACACGAGCTGCTGTTGACACTGTGTGTCCGTGGTACCGTGTTAGTGATTTTCATAGGGCCACACGAAGCTGGTGTTGACACTGCGTGTCCGTGGTACCGTGTTAGTGATTTTCATAGGGCCACATGAGCTGGTGTTGACACTGTGTGTCCGTGGACCATGCTCGTGATTTTCATAGGGCCACACAAGCTGGTGTTGACACTGCGTGTCCGTGGGACCGTGTTAATGATTTTCATAGGGCCACACGAGCTGGTGTTGACACTGCGTGTCCGTGGGACCATGTTAGTGATTTTCATAGGGCCACACGAGCTGCTGTTGACACTGTGTGTCCGTGGTACCATGTTAATGATTTTCATAGGGGCCACACGAGCTGGTGTTGACACTGTGTGTCCGTGGGACCGTGTTAGTGATTTTCATAGGGCCACACGAGCTGGTGTTGACACTGCGTGTCCGTGGGACCGTGTTAGTGATTTTCATAGGGCCACACGAGCTGGTGTTGACACTGTGTGTCCGTGGGACCGTGTTAGTGATTTTCATAGGGCCACACGAGCTGGTGTTGACACTGTGTGTCCGTGGGACCGTGTTAGTGATTTTCATAGGGCCACACGAGCTGGTGTTGAGCACTGTGTGTCCGTGGGACCGTGTTAGTGATTTTCATAGGGCCACACGAGCTGGTGTTGACACTGTGTGTGTGTGGGGCCCGTGTTAGTGATTTTCATAGGGCCACACGAGCTGGTGTTGACACTGTGTGTCCGTGGGACCATGTTAGTGATTTTCATAGGGCCACACGAGCTGGTGTTGACACTGTGTGTCTGTGGTACCGTGTTAGTGATTTTCATAGGGCCATACGAGCTGGTGTTGAGGCACTGCGTGTCCGTGGGACCGTGTTAGTGATTTTCATAGGGCCACACGAGCTGGTGTTGACACTGTGTGTCCGTGGTACCGTGTTAGTGATTTTCATAGGGCCACATGAGTTGGTTGAGCACTGTGTGTCCGTGGGACCGTGTTAGTGATTTTCATAGGGCCACACGAGCTGGTGTTGACACTGTGTGTCCGTGGTACCGTGTTAGTGATTTTCATAGGGGCCACATGAGCTGGTGTTGACACTGTGTGTCCGTGGGACCGTGTTAGTGATTTTCACAGGGCCACACGAGCTGGTGTTGACATGGTGTCCGTGGACCGTAGGATTTTCTAGGGCCATGTGGTGTTGTGTTGGGCGTGTGGCGGGGTGGGGGGGACAAGCTGGTGTTGACACTGTGTGTCCGTGGGACCGTGTTAGTGATTTTCATAGGGCCACATGAGCTGGTGTTGAGGCACTGCGTGTCCGTGGGACCGGCTCTCTGGCCCCTCAGGAACTGAGCCTGTGCGTCTCCGCCTGCGTCTGCTTGCATGGTGGCAGACCTTGGGTAGGGGGTAGCTGGGGGAGGCACATGCGCGTTCATGGCGCTCTTCCTTCCTCAGTGACATGGGTTCAGGGGCTTCTTGAGGCCAGGAAGGGATATCCGGCTGGGCTGTCAGTGGCCCGAGCTAGATGAGCTCTGACACGATAGAGTTCCGGGAAGGGCATGAGCGTCACTACACCAAAGCCTGAGTACGGCTCCTGGCGTGCAGATGTCCTGTTCCACTGTCCCCTGGGGAGTGACCTGGGCCTTCTCAGCTCTGCCTCCTGGGGCTCCTGCAAAGAGCGAGCCAGGAAAGAAACGAACAACTGTGTGACTGGATAGCTTACGGTAATTCAATATATAAAAATAAAAAAAACTATATATATGTAATTTAAAAAAAGAAGAGGAAAGTAATTTCTGTGTCAGTTGCTGGCTGGCGATGCGCTTCAGGTAACGAGCTGGATTTGGGGCTTGGCGTGGGAAGATGATTAGCTCCCCACCCCCACCCCCCCCTTCCCTGCGGCCTCCCAGGCTGCCTGGTGCATGGGCAACAGCGGGGCTTTGGAGGGTTTATTTTTCATCTGTGATTTGATATTCATGTGCCTTAAACAAAAGAAGCACTTGAGCGTGTTTCTGCTGTGTCCCTTCATCTTCTCAAGGCTGGTGTCATGCATTTTAATAGGAAAAGAAAGAACTTTCCCATCTCGGCTGCTTTCTTCTCTCTTTAATCAAACTGTAGTGGTGGAACAAATCTCGCGAGGAGCTTTGAAGCTTCAGGGTTACCAATCTGCGGGGAGGGGTGTGTGTGTGTGTGTGTGTGTGTGTGTGTGTGTGTGTGTGTGTGTGTGTGTGTGCGCGCACGCTCTCGCGTGCATGCGCCCTATGTGAAGTTAGCACGGTTGCTATTGTGGGCAGAGGTGTGGTTTGTCTCCTCAAATGGGAGCCTTCGAAAATGGTCCTTAAGTCCAGGTTGTGCTGTGGGCAAGCCCCTCCGTCACTCTGTCAGTGACCAGCTTCCTTCAGGGAGACTCCAGGAAGTTCTCTCACCCGAGGCCGGCTGAGGCACATGAATGTTTTTCAAACTTAATTACAGCAGGGCTGAAAGGAAGCACCTTTTGGACCAGCGCCTACAGCCGACTTCCGTTTGGGCTAGCAGAGGGCTCCCTTGTCATATTAGCTCTCTCCACGCCAGGTTCAGCCGGCGGGGGTGGGGGGTGTCTGGAGGTGGGCTTTGACCTCAGAGGGGGATGTTCTGGTTTGTGTATTTTCTTTCATTCATTCATTCATTCATTCATTCATTCATTCATTCATTCATTCATCCATTCATTCATTCATTCCTTTTTGGGTCACACCCGGCAATGCTCAGGGGTTACTCCCTGGCTCTGCACTCAGGAATTACTCCTGGCGGTGTTCGGGGACCATATGGGATGCCGGGACCGAACCCGGGCTGGCACAGGCCGGCCGCTTGCAAGGCAAATGCCCTACCCGCTGGACTATCGCCCGGCCCCTGGTTTGTTTGTTTATTTATTTATTTTTTATTTTTTTTGGCAGGGGGCACACCCCATGGGTGCGCAGGGCTTGCTCCTGGCTCTGTGTTCAAGGATCACTCCTGGAAGGGCTTGGGGGCCATATGGGATGCCGGTGATGGAGCCTGAGTCAGCTGCTTTAGCAAAGCAAGTGCCCCACCTGCTGTACCTCGACTCTGGCCCCCCATTGGGGTGTGTTGTTTGGGGGGCTGTTGGTGGGACGCTCCACAGAGAAGCACGTGCAACTCCTGTCCCTTTGCGCTGTGCCTGAGCTTGTCCAGATCGGAGCGTTCTCCAGCAGTGCCCTCCAGCACCCCCCCCCTCCTGCCTCCCTGCCTTCCAGCAAAGGTGCCCCGAGGAGCCTGCTCTGACAGCCCAGCTTGCTGGATAATTGCTGGTTCCAAGCTTTGATTTGACGCCAGCCAGGGGCGTGATAGCCCGTTGGGTTTGCTGTTGGAGTGCATTGATATTTCCATGCATCTGAGGCAGTGGCAAGGAAACGTGGGTGCAGCGGGGCTTGCCAAGAAGCCAAGATTCTCTCTGCTGCCACAGACGGGGAACAGCTGTTCAGAGAAGAGCTTCTGCGGAGACTTGGACGTGGTTGTGTGAAGGTTCTGCAGGTGCAGAGTTGCTGCTGAAGGACCATAGTCCCCGCCCTGTTCTGGGCTGTTCTCTCTCTCTCTCTCTCTCTCTCTCTCTCTCTCTCTCTCTCTCTCTCTGTGTGTGTGTGTGTGTGTGTGTGTGTGTGTGTGTGTGTGTGTGTGTGCACGCTTTAGGAATCCCCACAGGAGAAGAGCTGGGGACATTCTCTTGGGATGCGGAAGTCCATTGTGCTTGAGCTGTCGTTATTACCTGCGGACCTCAGGGGCTGTCAGAGGTGACCTGTCCCCCTGCACAGCATGCTACCAGTAGGAAAGAAGGTACCAGAAAGAAATAACCATGATCCACCTCAGTCCCTAGAGACTCTGAACGGCTGAATCTCAGTTTCCTCCCCCCTCCTCCTCCCTCCTCCCTCCCTCCTCCTTCCTCCCTCCCTCCCTCCTTCCTCTCCTCCCTCCCTCCCTCCCTCCTTCCCTCTCTCCCCTCCCTCCCTCTTTCCCTCCTTCCCTCTCTCCCTCCCTCCCTCCCTCTTCCTCCCTCCTTCCCTCTCTCCCCTCCTCCCTCCCTCCTTCCCTCCCTCCCTCCTTCCCTCTCCCTCCCTCCCTCCTTCCCTCTCTCCCTCCCTCCTTCCCTCTCTCCCTCCCTCCTCTTTCCCCCTCCCTCCCTCCCTCCCTCCCTCCCTCCGTCCCTCCCTTCCACACCTGGCAATGCCCAGGGCTTAGTCTGCCTCTTCACTTAGTGATCACTCCTGGTGGTGTTCAGAGGACCTTACGGAAACCAGGGATACCCCGGGTGGCTGCATGCAAAGCAGACGCCTCGCCTACTGTCCTGTCTCTCCAATCCTGAATCTCAGTTTCTTTACCTATCAAGTGGGTCAGTACTGCCTGCTCTGCTTGTCTCACAGGGTCTTAGATTTCCTCTGAAAAGATGGACAAGCCCAGGCTTTAGGAACCGCAGTGCAATAGATGTGGGTCCGTTCAGCTGGAGGAGTTTCCCTCCCTTTTCTTTTACTCTGAGTTTACTATGGGACAGATGGTTCCATCGCCTGAAATTGCAGATCGCTATTGAAGGAGATTTTTTGGAATCGTGTGTCCTGCCCCTCCCCCAGGCCTGTGGCTGGAACTGAGTCTGTGCTGCCTCCTAGCCTAAGAGGCGGCAGCTTTGAATTTCTTGCAAGCCTTTGACCTTTGCTTGTCTCTGCGTAGAAGTCAGGCAAATCCCTTTCCCATGTGTGCTCCATCCGGTTTGCCAGCGCTGGGGACAGTGGACTCAGGCTCCTTTGGAGCCTGAGCGTGCAGAGGAGGGGAAGGTGGCAGGAGAACGGCTCGTCATTTCTGCGCCTGGTGCTGGCTCTGCATCTCGGGCGTAAGCCCGTGTCTCTGGATAAGGCGTGTGCGTGAGTGTGTGTGCACGTGCATGTGTGTGCATGTGTGAGTGTGGTATGCATGTGTGCACATGTGAGTGTGTATGCGTGTGTGCATGTGAGTGTGTATGCACGTGCATGTGAGTGTATGCGTGTGTGCATGTGGAGTGTGTATGCGTGTGTGCATGTGGAGTGTGTATGTGCATGTGAGTGTGTGCACGTGTGTATGCATGTGTGTGTGCATGTGTGTGTATATGCGTGCATGTGAGTGTATGCTTGTATGTATGTGTGTGCATGTGGAGTGTGTGCACATGCATATGTTTGTGTGCATGTGAGTGTGCATATGCATATGTGTGCATGTGTGCATATGTGTGTGCATGTGAGAGTGCACGTGCATATGTGAGTGTGTGTATGTGTGTGAGTGTGTGTGCACATGCATGTGTCTGCATGTGCGATATGAGAATGTGTGCGTGCATATGTGTGTGCATGTGCAACTGTGTGCACATACGTGTGCATATGTGTGTGCACGTGTGTGCATGTATGCATGTGTGTATGTGTTGGGGCACATCCAGTGGTGCTCAGGGCTTGCTCCTGTCCGTCCGTCCATCCATCCATCCATCCATCCATCCATCCATCCATCCATCCATCCATCCATCCATCCATCCATTTTGGGTCTTGGTCAGTGATGTGTTCCTGGCTCTTCATTCAGGAATTACTGCGGTAGTGCTTGGGGGACCACATAGGATGCCGGGATCGAGCCTGGGATGACCACATGCAAGGCAAGCTCCCTACCCGCTATACTATGACTCCGGTTCATACAGCACGTGTTTTCTATGTCGAGCCAGGTGGGGTGACCAGTAAAGAATTGTTTGGGGACCTGGGGTATGTGTGGCTCAGTGACAGAGCACGTGCTGTGCATGTATGGGACTGTGGGTTTTGATCCCTACCCTGACACACACGCACATGCACACACAACACACAGCTCGTAAGAGAAGCTGTGATCCTTGGGCTAAGTGGGAAGGAATACTTTGCTTCTTAGAAAGCCCCTCTTGCTAGGACTGAGGACAACCGCGTTTTCTCTTCTGCCGTGGCAGCGTGTCTGCGAGCTGCCTCTCAGATGGGAGCTGAGATGCTTCCCTTCGTGCTCTGGTGGTCCCCTCCTGGCAGGAGCTGGGGGCTCTGATCATGTCCCGGGCGTCCCCTGGGCACGTGGAGTCAGGCAGCAGCTCCCGTTCTGGCTCCAGCCCTCGAGTGCCTGAGGACTTTGTAAAGGTGGAAACTGTCTCCGCTTAGAGCCTGCCCGGGTTCAGCCTGGCACGCGTCACAGACCTACCTCTGGCGCGCCAGGAGAAGTCGGTCTCAGGATGCCGCCCGGCAGGCTCCGTTTGACTTCCCACTTCACTGAGCCGTGGTCCCCTTCCTGGGTAAATCGGGTCTTTCCATTTCTCTGCTGCCTGCCCAGAGGTATTTTTATTTCATGTAAGAATGTCTTGTGAGACTACTGAGCCCAGTCACCACTCGATAATTTGGAGCCCACATTGATCAGAATGTGGGATAGATTGTTGAAAATGCATGGAATAGTCTAGAAAGTTGCCTTGGACACTGAACACGTAGGCAACCTTCCTCCTCCCCCCCTCCCTCCCTCCCCCTCCCCTCCCCTCCCTCCTCCCCTCCCCCTCCCTCTCCTCTCCCTCCCCCTCCCTTCCCCCCTCCCCTCTCCCCCTCCCCCTCCCCATCTCTCCCCCCATTCCCTCCCTCCCTCTCCCTCTGCCTCTGCCTCTACCTCTGCCTCTGCCTCTCCTTCCCCTCCCCTCCATTTCCTCCCCTTCCCTCCCTTCCATGCCTGACAGTGCTCAGGGCCTGCTCCTTGCTCTGTGCTCAGGGATCACTCCTGGCAGGGCTCAGGGACCATGTGGGATGCTGGGTCTCAAACCTGGGTTGGCCACTTGCAGAGCAAGTACCCTCCGCACTGTACTTTTCTCTCTGTCATCAAACATCAAGTGTCTTACAGATAATGTCAGTGTAAGTATCTTTTCATCTACTCATCTACTGATCCATGTACCCACCCACCCACCCACCCGTTCATCCACCTGTTCATCTCTTCATCCAGCATCCAGCCGTTTATCCATCCATCTATCCACTCGCCTCTCCACACACCCCATTTACTCATCACCCACCCTTCTCTTCACCTACCTGCCCGTCCACTTACCCGATTATGCATCTGCTTTTCCACCCTCCATTTACTCATCTATCAACCGTCCATCCATCCTGCATCCATCTGATTGTCTATCCATCATCCTCCACCCACTCATTTAGTCATCGTCCATCGCCCACTCTAATGGCAAATGATTATTAAGCACCTACTGTGTGCCACCTCTGTTAGGATCTGTTCATGACAAGTCAAATAAGGCAGCATGCCTTACCTCAGGAATTTGGGATACAGTCTCTTTTCTTAAACTTTATTAGGCTAAATCTCATTGGGCATATACCTATTTTGACTTAAAAAATTGATTTGTAGGCAACACCTACAACTCATAGCTGCTCAGGGCTTATTCCTGGTTTTGCACTCAGGGATCATTCCTGGCAGAATTGGGGAACTGTATTGGGTGGGGGGGTACCAGGGATCAATCCCAGGTCAGGCGCATGCAAAGCAAACTCCCTACCCACTGAACTATGCTCCGGCCCCAGTTTTTGTTTGGGTTCTTATTTCTTCTGCACAGAGTATAATATTCAGCCATTGTGAAATTTTCATTTATTTTTATAAGTCCAAGTTCTAGAGTTGAATTTCGTTTTTGCATACCTCTAAATACATTGTGGTTATATTATTAAACAGGAAAAAAAGAATAAGTCATAATCCAGATAAAAATGATCAAGCCTTGTGACTGGCTGCAAAAAATATATTAAAATATTCATTGGCATTCTTAAAAGCTTTTGAAAAAGTCTTGTCATGTTTTAAATTCAGCATTGCTTTTTGAACCTTGGATAAACTTAAGCTCCAAGTACCTTCTAAATATATTATGCTTGAAGGCCAGTTGGGGGACAGAGAGCTCCCTCTTTCAAATCAGCACAGGGGCAGGCCATTAAAATTAGTAGTTGACACATGGGCTGGAGGTCTGACCAGCCCAGGAATGGGACTCTCCATTTCACTGTCTCCCTATGTGACCTTGGGCAAGGTCCTTAGCCTCTCTGAACCTCAAATCTCTTTATTACATAGCAGAAGGGATAATTTTCATCCGAGAGACTCATCATCAGGATAAAGTGAGAGCAAAGATTTGCAGGGTGCTTAGCAGAGTCCTACCAAGCAGTAAGTGCTGTGCTAAGTGGAATTATTTCATTGGTCAAGTCCACTACCTTTTCCAACCCCTCTCCCAGCCTCTATATTATTTCTTTCTCTAGCTCTTTTTGTTCTTCCCCCCCGTTTTTGTTTGTTTTGTTTGGGGGCCACACCCTGTGGTGCAGGGCTTACTCCTTACCCAAGAATCACTTCTGGCCAGCTCAGGGGATCAAATGGGATGCCAGAGATCAAACCTGGTCCACCACTGCAAAGCAAACGCCCTATTGCTCTGGCCACTGTGCTCTTTTCATTGTAACTAGGAGCATAACATTCTTACTATGTTAGCAAATGCCTAACAAAAAGAAGCAGGAAGAAATTGTGGCCACTCATGGTTTCTGGAGTGGAAAGGAAAGGGTGGTGCTTTTGGGTTCCTGCAGAGCTGATTCCCGGGGCTTATTACTGCTTCTCCCAGTGCCTCTTTGTAGCACGTCTGCTCCTATAGGGCTGGATGGGACCATGTCCTTTCTGTGAAGCATCAGTGAGTGTTCATGTATGAAGAAGGGGGACGAGCTGTAGTGGAAACCCAGAAGCAACACCGAGATTTCCAGCACACATACTCCAGCCATACCAGCCAAACGCTCCCATTACTACTTGGGAGCAATCCAATTCTGCAATTAACTTCAACAAATCAAAAAAGGCTATTGGTAATTGGACCTGCCATTCTCGATTTTTAAAGGGACGACCTGCAAGTTAGATATTTTAGAATAACACTTGAGGCCACGAGTTCAGTGTAGTGGCAATTATTTTTACAAAAGGGTCATTTTCCACAAAGAACGAAGACGGAGAGTCTCGCGGTGTTTTTGTTTATTTTTTGCGTAGAAGGTAGCTCTGTACACTGTTTATAGAGGCCTTGATCCTTTTTAAACGAAAGAAGCATCTCTGGCCTCACAGGTAATAAATCCAGAGCCAGACGGGGGCTCAGAGACATTTAATTTATGTGCTCGCCACCTCCCCCAAATTCGGCAGGCCGCTTCCTGAGCTGGTGGACTTGATGGATGATTTTCAGGCTTTGGGGGCTGCTTGGTTGGTCTTTGAAGTTTCTCCTGTGGGGGTCTGAGGTTTGCCCCTGTAAGGTGTTAATGGCCTTCCTGCAGAGGCTTTATTTGTGAGGAGCTTGTTAGAGGGGCCTTCATGGGCAGCGGGGACACCGACACCGAGTTCTTGTGTTCACAAGGACTGACTCAGGCCTGGGGGTCCCTGGGGCCCCCAGTTGGGTCTGGAATGCTCTGCGACATTTTTTTTTTTTGCCCCCCAAACCACTGTTGTTTTTGCTTAGGGCTTTGTGGGGAGTCCAGGCCCCACCAGGAAATGGTAGTGGGTGCTTAGGCCCAGCCAGGAAATGGCGGAGCGGTTGGCTAGAGGGTCTGTGTGAACAAGCGGGCTCCCTGTAGCAGGCGACGACTGGGACCTGGCTTGTGTTGGGTGTTGAGGGCAAACTCGGCACAGGATTGGTGAAATTGTTGAGCTGTCCCAGAGGGTTGCCCTAATATTTTTTCAGGGAGTGGGGGGACATGGTCAGCTGTGCTCAGAGCATACACCTGGCTCTGTGCTTGGGCATCACTCCTGATGGGGTGTGGGCCCTTATATGGTGCCGAGGTATGAGTGAGGTGAGTGGCAGAGCGCAAAGGCGGGTGCCGTACCCACTGAATTGGCTCTCGGGCCGGCTCGGCCTGATTTAAGTTCTCTTCCCCTGGCCTCTCCCCAAAGCCCTCTCACGCCCTTGCTCCTTGAGCCCGTCAAGATGTTGTTTCATGTCCTTCTTCTCCTCTCTCCTGTTGTTGTGGTCCGAGGCCGTCCATCACCACCCTCTGAAGCCCTGATTCCTGCTGGCCTCAGATGTGGAGAGGTGATTAAGATAACTGAGTCATTCGGGGCGGGGGGTCTCAAATCCTGTCTGTGTTTTTATTTATTTAAATATTTTTTCTTTTTTTTCCTTTTTGCTTTCGGGGTCACACCCAGCTATGCTCTGGGGTTACTCCTGACTCCTCACTCAGAAATTATTTCTGGCGGTGCTCAAGGGACCATATGGGACGCCGGGGATCGAACCCAGATCAGCTGCATGCAAGGCAAACACCCTCCCCGCTGTACTCCCGCCCCTCCCCATCTGTGCCTTTTTTTTTTTTTTTTTATTTTTGGGTCACACCCAAAAAGAAAAAAAGTTACTCCTGGCTCTGTGCTCAGGAATCACTCCTGGCTGGCACTGCTTGGGAACCATATGGGATGCTGGGGATAGAACCCGGTCGGCTTCATGCAAGGCAAACGCCCTACCCGCTGGACTATCGCTCCGGCCCCCATCTGTGTCTTTAGACGAGGAGGGGGCCAGGACAGAGGGCACAGAGGTACGTGTGCACAGGGCAAGGCTGTGTGTGACCTCAGCAGGTCAAGGAGGGACATCTTGGGTCTGTCCCTGCTGTATCCCTTATCCAGGCCTTATCCAAGCCTTATCCAGACCCAGACGCCACTGGCTTCCTGCTTGCTTTTCCTGGCCATTGCCCTGGGCACGGAGCTTGCCCCAGACTGGAGGGGTTACGGCACTTTCACGGCGCCTATCCGAGCCCTCTGCTCCAGCACACTCCCCCTGGCCCACTCCTCCAAGGCCCCTACCTCTCCTCCTCACCCACACCGCTCACCGGCTCTTCGGGAAACTTCCTGAGCACCTGAAGAGCTCAGCCACAGCTTTGTGAATCATTCTCTAGCTGTCTGTTCTGTCTCTGAGAACCTCGAGGACAGGGACTTTACATTCGCGCCCAGCCTAGTTGTTCATGGAATCAGTTTGGGCTTTCTCCTCAGTGTTCAGTTGTCTTGGGAAATCCCTAACTGTCATCCTAGTGAGGCATTAACGGCTGTGACCAATTGATTCCCCGGGAACATGTTTCTGGGAATATGACAGAAGTAGGGACCTGTCGTAATCACACCGAGGCGGCCCAGGTGACAGTGATGGCTGGCACCTGTAGTCCCTGTTGGCACTTACTGGGCTGGTTCCTCGTCTCCTGTTCTCCGCCCGTTCCCACTAAGGCGAACACACCTACAGACGTGGAAGATGTGAACATCTCGCTAGCTCCAGACCCTCTCTGTGGGGCCTCAGCACCCTAACAGTCTTTTAATTTTTTTTAATTTGGGTTTTGGTGCCACACCTGCCAGTGCTCAGAGCTTGCTCCTGGCGCTGTGCTCAGAGATCACTCCTGGTGGACTCCGGGCGTCCCTGTGGAGTGCTGGGGATTGAACTTGGGGCATCTGAGTGCAAGGTGCACGCCTTACCTGCAGTATTCTCTCTCAGCCCCACACAGGTCTTTCCTCATTTTCCAATATAGTGACAGTTGAGGAAAACTGGTGAGGAAATAATGAACCCCTGTAACTTCCTCTTTGAGAATGAGGGACTCTCCTTTTCAGCCTCCTTCCTGCAGCCTGGGAGCTGGGCTGGCCCAGGGCGTGGAATGTAGGACTGGGAGTGTGTGATGAGACTTTGTTAGGTTCTCAGGAAAGGTAGGGCGTGAACCAGATCTCTCTCTTCTTTTCCTTTGGTGTTCAGATAGAAAGAATCTTAAATCCGCCTCTTGCTCGAGGTACTGTCAGGGCTTTTAAATTATTCTTGGCTGTGAACATGTGTGAAAGAAGATTGAGGACTTGGCTGGTTTTGATTCAGTGCACTTGACAGTCTTCGCCCGCACTGCTGTCCGCGGAGCTGACCTTGCAATTCTTTCTGAGTCGGGCCCTGCCAGGATCCACAGTGGGACCATAGCTTTGGAAACCCAGGAAGTCAGAAGCGGAAAGAATCGTGCAAAAGCAGGACATGGCTTAAGGGGTCTCAGTGTGGGGGGGTCTGTTGAGACTCGGCTGTTGTCAAGAATTACCTAGCTTTGCTGGGATGCTCAGATGAGCCCTGGGCAGGAAATGACATAATAAACAAGGGCGAATCAACTCCTCGAGTTTCCTGAATCCCCAAAAGGAGAAAGGGCAGCAGAGCTCTTGGAGATTGGACAGCCGTGGAATTCAGCCGTGGAATTATCCTGTTTCCTTGCCCTTAACTGGAGGGAGATTGTTATACTTGGCCTAACATTTTAGAAAAAAATTCTTTCTTTTGGGTCAGATGTAGAGGAGAAGTATTCTGACTTTTTGTCCTGCCACACCCAGTGATGCTCACGGGTTACTCCTGGCTCTGCGTTCAGGAATTGCTCCTGTTGGTGCTTGGGGGACCATATGGATGCTGGGGATAAATCCACGTTGGCCATGTGCAAGGCAGGTGCCTACCTGCTGTACTATCGCCACAGCCCTCTAAGTATCTTGTTCTAACCGCTGGAGTTAAGCTGTGCCACTAGGCCTTGTCATGTACTTAACTCCATGGCAAACGAGGAGAACCTAGTTTATAGGACTCTCAGTGTCTTAAATGAATAATAATAATCACATTGTTATTAACACGATTATTGTTATAATAATAATGCTATTACTAATGATATTAAATGCTATTAATAATAGCATTATTAGACAATAATGCTTGTCACATCTATAGCACAGGACTGGACAGTTTCATGACTTTTAACAGAAGTCCAAAATGATGGTGGTTCAGAAATCTGAAAGTGTGTCTCGCTGTGATGTGAGGCTGGGGGAGGAAGCTGAGGGTCTATTCTGCAGCTCTGTTGGAGGTTCTGCAGTTATCAGGGAACCATCTTTCTTCACTCTGTTCTTAAGGCAATACACGTCTTCAGCCTCATGGAACAAGATGGCTGCTTCCTTTCCTGCCATCATTTCTATATTCCGCCTGGGAAGGGAAAAGGGGAAGTGATAGATATGGCCTGAAAGACCCTTTATCTCTGTGGCATCCTGTTGGCTAGAGCTTAGTCATATGACCACATAAGAGAAGGAGGAGGAGGGAGAGAGAGAGAGAGAGAGAGAGAGAGAGAGAGAGAGAGAAAGAGAGAGAGAGAGAGAAAGAGAGAGAGAGAGAGAGAGAGAGAGAGAGAGAGAGAGAGGAGAAGTGCCTGTCATAGAGAAGGTGGGAAGAGGGGAAGGTTAGGAAACTGGGGACATTGGTGGTGGGAAATGGGCACTGGTGGAGGGTTGGGTGCAACATTGTATAACTGAAACCCAATCATGAACAGCTTTGTATCTGTATATCTCATGGTGCTATAATAATAATAATAATAATAATAATAATAATAATAATAATAATAATAATAATAATAATAAAAATCTGGTAGAGTTGACAAGTTCTATTTTTTTTCCCTTTTTTCAGTTTTTGGGCTACACCTGGCGATGCTCAGAGGTAGCTCCTGGCTCTGCACTCAGGAATCACTCCTGGTGTTGCTCAGGGGACCATATGGGACGCCAGGGATTGAACCTGGGTCTGCTGCATGCAAGGCAGGTGTCCTACCCGCTGGACTATTGCTTCAGCCCCCAGGAGTTATGTTCTAGAGCCAAACAACTATACCCCTAGCCACATTTAAGCAGCTGCATAAATCTGACTGAAGGAATATATAAAAGGTGACACAGGATGGTGAGCTGTGGGTCAATCCATCCTTACTACCAAAAAACAAAGCAGAAACCAAGCGACTGAGCGGGTAAGAGGCACGGCGCCCTTCACAGAGTGCTCTGGTCTGCACAGACTCCAATAACTGCACATGACCACTGCTCCTCTCCTAAGTGTAAACACCTCCCAGGACTCTGGCTTGCTAGCAGGTGGCAGAGACCTTGGGCAGCTGTGCAGTGGACTTCGTCTCCTCCTGCCCTACCCCAGCCACCAGGTTTTACTCAACGCGTCCCTGAACCGCATGCACTGGCTTTAGTGAAGTCGCCTGGTTAGTCCATCAGCAACTTGAGCTTTCTGTGGGCCCCGTTAGACTTCACGGTCTCAGTCTCTTCCGCGTCCCCTCTTAGACGGACCCCGCTGCTGTCTCTGGGCCCGATGAGCCTGGGAATGGGCCTCTGGGTCTTTGCTGCAGGTGGAGCACCCAGCACTCAAAAACCCTTGGGCGCCAAACTCTGAATTCATCCCCAACTGATTTTGCTTTTTACCTTTCCCCTTTTAAAGGTCCCACAGGCAACGCTGTAGTCCCTTGTGCCCGCCTGCCTTGCATGCCCCGAGAAAACGCCCCTCCACAGCAGCCGTGGGTTATCATAAGCCAGAACCCGGCCCTCAGGCGTGCCTCAGGAAGCCACCTCCGAGTCCGTCCCAGCAGGTCACTGTTCTTGTTCTCAGTGGTGGCCCCTGAGCTTTCTAATTCTCCCATTGGTCATTTGCCTTGAGGGTTTTTCTTTCCTCTTGAAACACCCCCTCCAGGAAAAAAGAAGGTCCTGGTACATTTTGTCTCTCCTCATTTCGTGCCGATCAGCCCCGACACCTCAGCCCTGTACTCCCAATGCATTTGACATTCCCTTTTTGGCCTTTGTGGCCTGCTTCTGTGGGCTGGGGCAGGACTGGACGGGGCGGGGCCTGAGAAAGAGCCTGGGCTCCCGCCTCCGTCCAGCCAACGCTTCCCTGGAGAGGTCCACGCCGCTGACCCTGCAGGACTCTGGTTCTCTTGGCACCTCCATTCAAAGTTGGGGGTTGCGTGTCCAGTGAGGGGTGTCCTCACGTCTTAAAAACAGCCTTAGAAAAGAGGGATCGGGGCTGAGTGGATTGCAGAAATTGAAGTACGTATCAACAGGTCCTTTTTTTTTTAAATTCAGTGACTTGCAAAATAAGTGGGTGCAGTCTGTTAGTTCCAAAAGAAGAAAGGGGAACAGGAGATGTGTTGACGTTATGAAAGGTCCCGCCGGTCCGTTTCCTCCCCAGCAGAGCTGCCCGAGCTGCCCAGGGACTCGTATCTGTGGGTTGTTGCGGGCACATTGGGGGCAACGGAAGGCAGGACTCAGCAGCGTAGCTGATCTGTGAGCAGGGGAGGGGGACGCAGCGGGTAGGGCCCCTGCCTTGCCACACAGCACCACATATGGTGCCCAGAGCACTGCCAGGAAACACTCCGAGCACAGAGTGAGGAGTAAGCCTTGAGCACAGCCAGGTGTGGCGCAACTCTCTCTCATATCTCTTGTCCCCCCAACAAGGAAAAAGAGAGAGAAAGGAAGTTCCCCCCAAGGACCTTTGGGTGGGCAGGTGTTCTGGGTCAGTCTTCCTGGGAGCACTCAGGGCCTATTCTTTGTCTCCCCCAATGGATTGGCCCAAAGCAGGGCTGTGAAGGCATTTCTCTAGAGAACAGAGACACAACACCCCACCTCCGACCGTTAAAGGGGGTGAGAGTGACTCCTTATGAAATAAGTGGATTGGTAGACGTACTTAAACATATTTTATTGGATCATATTACATTATATATTATATAGTTATATAAAATATATACATAAGAATAAAGCATACATATATAAATATATGCATAAATGTAAACGTTAGACAATAAAAATATGTATATTGCAAGCCAGCTTATTGTATGCTGTGTGATGCGCTCGGTCCCTTACTGCGGAGTATTCAAGTGAGGGAGTTCAGTGGGGTCCTAAGGCCTCATTTTCTCCTCGGCAGCCTTTGATGGCGTCACGGTCCCACACACGGAGTCGGGGGTCCCTGCAGGTCTGCGGTTTCCCTAGCAATGGTCAGGCTTCAGCTTCTGAGCCAGGGAAAGAGCGAGACAAAATTTCCAGCAGCGTTTTCCAAGTTGCAGTTAGTCATTCCCTGCTCCTGGTTCCTATTTAGCAATTTCCATTAAAAATAATTAAGAAAAAAATGTTCCCCCTTCCGCTACCCTTAGTTGGAATTGCACACTTGCTTGTGAGACTCACATGCTTGAATTTTGGCGGAGTGATTATGCGTGCTTGGTGGTGGTGGTGGGGAGGGGTTATGGCTCCTCTGCTGTGCGTATGCTGAGGAGCTTATGGGGGCATGTGCTCACATGTGGGCCTATGGGCGGGGCGTGCGCTCCAGCCCTTTGAGCTCTGCCCCGGTCCTGACTCTTGCACACTTTGCCACCAGGATCACATCTGGCATGTGGGCTGTGCTGGGCATCAAACTTGAGACCTCCTGCCTGCAGGGACATGCTCTGCCGGGAGCTCTCCTGGGCCCAGCTCTTGCAATTTTCCCAGAACTTTCTGCTGATCATGGAGAGACTTTTTAAATTAGTTTGGGTCACATTGGAAGCATGTGAAGTTTTCCTGGTGAAATGGGTGTCAGCCGATCGTAAGGAGTTGGAGAGAGTGACCAGAGTGTGCATCAGTGTCACCTGGACGTCCCTCTTGGGAGGAGGGCGTGGGCAGGCCGGGCACTCTGGGCTCAGCCTGGTTTCGGCCTAAACTTCGACATCTCTCAGCTCCCCTCATTTCCGGCTTCAGAAACCCAGTCACTGTGGAGCTTGGTTTCCTGGGTGCTTTTGTTTGGATGCTTTCATTTGCATCCTGCTTACAAGAGCTGACATTTCACAGTCTGAGTTTGCGGAGCTGCTGGTTCACAGAAGCCGCGTTCTTGCTTGTGACTCACTTTCAGTGTGTTTTGACAAAGGAGCAAACCTGACTCCCGCGCCGCACCAGCCGCTGCTGGCGAGGATTCTGGGAGAAGTGTCCATCAGGCTGGGCATCGGATGGGTGCTGGGGGACGCTGTCTTCGGGATGGGGACTCTCAGAATGGGACGAGACCACACAGTGCTCCCTGAGCCTCTTCTGCATGCCCAGTGGGGTGGGCAGAGTTGCCCATCAGGGCCGCTGTTGCTGCCTTCCCGGGTGGCGCAGGGCAGAATGCCCGCTGACTCCGGGTGCCCCTGCGCTGCTTCTGTTTGGGATCCTCGAGAGTGTTCGAGTGTCTGCTGCTGGCTGCAGGCTCACCAGGCACCCTGCATTCTAGCAGCAAACCGTCTCGGCAGGAGCGGGCTTAGTGCCTGGGTGTTCTGATCTGCTCGTCCCCCTCCAGGGCTCCGTGTCCTTAAACCTCAGGGCGGTGACTGTGCCGCATTCCAGAAGCCCCGTGGAATGCTGCTTACCTCCGGGAACATAAACCTTCCATTGTGGATGGCGGCAGGCAGGCAAAGTTCTCCGGTTGCCAGGATGGCTGAGGTCTCTACGCAAATGAGCTCCATCTGGGGCGGTCTGTGCACATGGGGCGGTATGGAAGGGAAAGTATGGTCTGAAGCGACATTCGCTGAACCAGAAAGAACCTCGGAGATGTAAACTGAGGTTTTATTCCCCGAGCAGGATTGTGCACTCATTGAGGGCGCACTTTAGAATTTTAATATATATATATATGTGTGTGGCTCGAGAGGGGCGTGCGGAAGAGATCAGAGCTTGGGAGGCAAAGTTGATAACGAGCAGATTCATTCTAGAGTCTTGTGTTCTGTCTGTACTGGGCTCAGTTAAGACCGAGCCGATTCATCCTAAACTTTATTTTATTTACTTATTTGTGCTTTTTGGGTCACATCTGGCGATGCTCAGCTTGGCTCTCTACTCAGGAATTACTCCTGGCATCATATGGGATGCCAGGGGTCAAATTTGGGTCGGCTGTGTGCAGGGCAAAATGCCCTCCCTGCTGTACTATTTCTCCGCCCAGCCGACTCATTGTGGAGCTTGCAAAGGCCCATCCTTGTTATTCTCCTGCACTTACTCTCCTTTCCGATTATCTCTCAGGACATCTGTAACATGCCACGTCTGTAACTTCCATTTCGATATACATTAGAAATGGAAGGGATGACTTAAAACATATTCAGCCAATGCTTTCGTATCGTGCTATGAAATGCACAGAGTGAATCTGGGAAAATCTTTCTGGGGACAAGAACAGAGAAACATCAAAGGGATTTGGGTTTAGGAAGACTGAGCAAGAAATGAGGCATTTGGGGGTGGGTAAAGAGTGATATTGTGCCCACTGCCTCACACCTTTGGGGGCAGGGAGGACCATTAAAGTTTGGTGGTAGCGTCCATACACCCAGGCTATGGGCTTAAGGAGCTGTCTGGTGGTAGAGTCCATGCACCCAGGCTGTGGACCTAAGGAACAGTCAGGTGGTAGTGTCCATACGCCCAGGCTGTGGGCCTCAGGAGTGTGTGTTAGAGACCCTCCGTGGGCTCTCTGGAACACACCCTCCTCAGCACGTGGCCAGACTCAGCAGCTGGGTGCTGGGTGTTTGTAGAGCAGAGCCCCAGGCCTCACTCTCCTTGTTGCATCCCCCTTCCTGCCTCTTCTTCCTGAACCCCCACATTATCTGGGTTACCACGTGTCCCTTTGCCCCTTTGTTTGCGAGTCCCCAAGTTTTGGCCACGCTTCTCTTGGTTGGGCAGCTTGAAAGTTCCTTCCATGCCGCTCCTCCTGCCGGGAGTGTTGGCTGTTGTCGTGGGCTCAGAGGCGCTTTCAGCATTCCGGAGCCTGCAGCCAAGATCCAGGTGGAGGAACCAGGTTGACTGTGAGAACGGACCAGACCGCCATGTAACACTGCTCCAGCGCATGGAATGTGCCTTTGAAAGCGGCTTCCTGGGGCCTGAGGGATAGCACAGCGGGAGGGCATTTGCCTTGCACGGGCTGACCAGGGTTCCATCCCCAGCATCCCTTAAGGTCCTCCAAGCACTGCCAGGAGTAATTCCTGAGTGCAGAGCCAGGAGTAACCCTGAGCATTGCCGGGTGTGACCCCAAAAAAAAAAAAACACAACCCAGAAAGCAGCTTCCCTGCTGTGGATGGAGCTCAGTGGCGGGAACAGTCTTGCATGGATGGGGCTCCATTGAGACTCCCCAGTTCCCCACCAGTGAAATCAGTGATCGGGGGCTGGAAGAAGCTTTCTTGTCTTTGAGTCTTTGCTTTCCTCCCTGTCCCGTCCTGTCCCCATTTGATGGCTACAGTAAGTTAATAGCTATCTCTAGTTCTAGCCTTTGTAGCTGGAAATCCTGGATCTTTGGAAAATTAAGCCTGAGTCAGAGGCAGCCGGTCCAATGATGTGGGTTCCATGGAGGAACGTTCTAGAAGCCCATTAGGAAGGCTGCTTGGAGCCACTTCTTCAGTGTTGGGTCCTGGCTCGTCCACAACTGTCTTTGGTTATGGGCATGTCGCACACCTAGTGGGCATGTCGCACACCACACACAAAGGAGGGGGAGCAAAAGGAGGTTTTTATCATCATGTCACTCTGGAAAGAGGTGGAGGATGAAGAGCGCCAGGTGTGTGTGCCGGTGTGTGTGTGTGTGTGTGTGTGTGTGTGTGTGTGTGTGTGTGTGTGTGAGTGTCTGTAAGTGCATACAAGTGTATGTAGTTCTGTGTATGTGTATGTATAAATGTGAATGTGTACACGTGAATGTGTATAAGTGTATGTGTGGGTGTGTGTATATGTGTGTGAGTGTATGCGTGTATGTGCGTTTGAGTCCATATGTGAGTGTTTGTATGTGTGTGAGTCTATGTGTGTATTTAAGTGTGTGTTTGTGTGTGTGTATGTGTGTGAGTCTGTGTGCATATGTGAGTGTGTGTATGTGTGTGTGTGTGTGTGTGTGTGTGTGTGTCTGTTTTGCCTTGTCAGGGACTGATGGAACTCAGGGTCTCACATGAGCAAGGCAAGAGCCCCACACTAGCTCCTGTCTCCCTGCCTGCCCAATACACCTCTTTTTATTGTTTAGTTATTATGATTGCTTTTGGTGGGGGCGCTATACCTCGGGATACTCGCGCTGTTCCTGCTTTGGTGCCTCGGGTCTCTCCGGGGTCCTTGGGGTGGGGGCTGTGCACGAGCCTGCCAGGATTGCACCTGGGCCTGCGAGAGGCAGAGCTTGTGCTCGCTCTCTGAGCTGTCTCCGGCCTTGTTTCATTTCATTTACTTGTGTGTGTGTGTGTGCGTGTGCGTGTGCGTGTGTGTGTAGCACTAGGAGTTAAACCCAGGTCCTGCCCTTGCCGGGCAAGTGCTCTACAGCTGAGCGCCAACCCTGGGCCTCCAGATCCTTACACTGTCCAGTGGCTCGCGATGCCGCCATTGTGGACTGGGGTATGGTTGTGTCACCTCAGGGCCAGGAAGCTGCATACCTAAGGGCATGAGCTGGGTCGTCTGTGCACCCAGCGGCCTCCAGGCAGGATTTGGAGCCCCTGCCTCCGGGATGTCCCATGGTGGGTGAGCACCGGTCTAGAGGGTGAGGACGTGAGGGAAGTGAGCAGGAGGCCAGCGGGTGGCCGTTTGCATGGGGCCAGAGACCTGTCCTACCCTCTCTGCTCTTCACCCTGTTCAAGAGACAACTGCAGGCCTACACATGTCCTGCCCAGAGGTTTGGAGTCTTCTGGTTCACAGGGAAACAAAAACTGATCTTCATGCATTTCACTTATTTTTTTTGGCTTTTTTGGGTCACACCCAGCTATGCTCAGGGGTTACTCCTGGCTCTGCACTCAGGAATTACTCCTGGGGGTGCTTAGAGGACCAAATGGGATGCCGGGGAATCGATTCGGGTCGGCCGTGTGCAAGGCAAATGCCTTGCCACTGTGCTATTGCTCCGGCCCCGCATTTCACTTTTTGGATTAGGTTGAGATTTTCTGCAAGAGCTTCAGGCTGTGATGTTGGGGCTCCCATTCCCCTGGGGCTCCCATTCCCCTGGGGCTCCCATTCCCCTGGGGCTCCCATTTCTCTCATGCCCTGTGGCACCCCGAGTTTACGTGGCTGCCGTGGTTTCATTCCTGCACTTCTGCCCAGGCCCCCAATGGCTGCTGCATTGGGCGTCCTCTGAGACTTCGTGACTGTCTTTTCTCAGACTCTGGGGGTCACCTAGGAGTTAGGGAGCTCAGAGATTCACTGTTGGCTGGGGCTGATATTTCTCTCGTGAACCGAGCGGATTGGGAGACCACAGAGGCAAGTGGCTTGGACTCACTCGCACATTCCCACTGGGGCTGGGTCCTTCCTTCCCCTTCTTGTTCTGTGTGCTGCCGGGGGGTGTCTTTGCTGCTGCCCCCCACTTAGGAACATGA
Source organism: Cryptotis parvus (assembly GCA_021461705.1). Classification (NCBI taxonomy): domain Eukaryota; kingdom Metazoa; phylum Chordata; class Mammalia; order Eulipotyphla; family Soricidae; genus Cryptotis; species Cryptotis parvus. Next base: position 34,842 of record JAJIBD010006284.1, on the reverse strand, counting down.
TACAGACAGAATGAAAAGCTCGGGGCTGGAGCGATAGCACAGCATGTAGGGCGTTTGCCTTGCACGCGGCCGACACGGGTTCGATCCCCGGCATCCCATATGGTCCCCTGAGCTCTGCCAGGGATAATTCCTGAGTGAAGAGCCAGGAGTAACCCCTGAGCATCGCTGGGTTGACCCTAAAATGCAGAAAAAGAAAAGAAAAAAGAAAAGCTCTTTCCGTCTGCAGTGCCTCCAGTCTCAACTGGCTCTTATTAAGGCAGGGCCCGGGGCTGGGGAGGTCCGCGACAGTGGGCTAGGAGGCCCTTGCGCCTCGCAGGCAGCAGACTTGGGTTCCATCCTGGACCCAATATGGTCCCCGAACTCCACCAGGAGTGATCGCTGAGCACAGAGCCAAGAAGAATAAGCCCCGAGCAGGGTGTGACCCCCTCCCCCTCGCCCTTCTCTCCACTGCAGTGGAGTGTTGTCGGGTGTTGTTGCTTTCTTGGAGAGTTCCATAGACTGTTCCATAGACATAGAATGTTGTGTCAACATTATAGGTCAGTTTGGCTGATGAACTTTCGGCTGGGTGTGTGTGGGGGGCACTGCCAGTTTTCCAGCCTTTCCCTCATTCCCTGCTCATCCCATTGTCTGTATCTGGGGAACCTTGACTGCCTAGCTGGAGAAGTGCTGATTGCTGGGGGACGGAGGCTCAGGAAGCCCTGTGGAGAGAGTGACTGGAGCTCACACTGGCGCGCGCTTCTGGGGGTGCCAGCGCGTGCTGAGTTATGGTATCCGCTCAACAATCCCATGATGCAGCTGCCATTATCTCCATTTTAGAGGAGTTGGAGCGTCCGAATGGGCGTCTGGAAGATGTGTTCCAGGGATCCACGCCTCCTATGCTGCAGAGCTGTGGGCAGTGGAGTTTGGAAAGACGTTATCTGCCTGCGTGTTAAACCGTTCCTCCCCCCTTACCCGCACTTGCCAGTAACCTTGCATGCCCCTTTCTTTTCGCAATTAACAGACAGTTTGGGCCTAGGAGTGCAACAGCCTGGTCTCCAGCACCTGCCTGTTTGCTGTGTGTCGGTGGGCAAGTTGCTTGTCTTCTCTGTTCCTATATCCAGCAAATGTAGAGAGCAGTATTTACCTCCTTGTCAGGCCTTTCTGATTTTGGTTTTTGTTTGGTGTGTGTATGTGCATGTACACAAACCCAGAGCTGCTCAGGGACTGCTCCTGACTCAGTGCTTGGGACTTACTTTTGGTGCTCTTGGTGACTCAGTGTTGGGAGTTACTCTTGGTGATGTTCAGGGGACCATGCTGTGCTGGGGGTTGAACCCAGAGCTTCCAGCACGCATAACACAGTCATCTCAGCCCTTTGAACCAGCTCCCTGCCTCCTCCCTGAGAGATTTTCTGTTTGCTTATTTGGGGGCCACACCTGGCAGTGCTCAGAGCTTACTACTGACCCTGCTCAGAAATCACTCCTGGTGGGCTCAGGGAACCATATGGGATAGTGGGGATCAAACCGGGTCAGCCATGTGCAAGGCTGACCTACCCACTGTACTGCTCGGAGCCTCCCTGATAGATTTTAATGAAATAATTTACTTAAAACAACAAACGCAGTATTTATCACATATTGCAACCGCAACTGCTCTAATTTGTGAGTGGAATGTAGAGACATGGGTTTAAAGGCGCCAAGGGGAAAAGCTCTCAAGTACTGGCCGCTGCCCCCATAGACGGAATGTCTAAACTAGGGCTTGTGCCTTATCTTCTACAGTTACTTGGCAGTAGGACCCTGACTGGCCGAGGACATTGGCTTTTGACCCTCCCCTGAAAACCCCCAGTAAAATGCTCTGGTGTCAGTAAAGTATGTCCTAAAAGCAGGGTGCCGGTGAGACGCCGAGAGGCTTATTGGAGCAAGGATGGAGGAAGCTGCACCCGGCAGAGCTCCTCATTCAGGAGAAAGGAAACTCAAGACCATCTCACACCCCGCGCCAAATGGCTGCGATTGTAGGAGTGAAGCTGAAAGCGAAACACTTTCGGTAGCTCTTAACAGTTCTCTGCCATAACAAAGAATGCTTGCTGTGAAATTGGCCTGTTTTAAAACATCTTGTAGTTTAGAATCTGTAGGAAGAACACAGATAGTATTTTAGATTTAGAGAAAGTCACCCTCTTTCAGCCAAGAGCCATCATTTTCTAGATTTTATTAGTTTTTCTATCTGTCTGTCTGTCTGTCTGTCCGTCCAGTCCATCCATCCATCCATCCATCCATCCATCCATCCATCCATCCATCCATCCATCCATCCATCCATCCATCCATCCATCCATCCATCCATCCATCCATCTATCTATCTATCATCCTATCTGTCTGTCTGTCTGTCTGTCTGTCTGTCTGTCTGTCTGTCTGTCTATCTATCTATCTATCTATCTATCTATCTATCTATCTATCTATCTATCTATCTATCTATCTATCTATCTATCTATCTATCTATCTATCATCCTATCTGTCTGTCTGTCTGTCTGTCTGTCTGTCTGTCTGTCTGTCTATCTATCTATCTATCTATCTATCTATCTATCTCTATCTATCTATCTATCTATCTATCTATCTATCTATCTATCTATCTATCTATCTATCCATCCATCCATCCATCTATCATTCTATCTATCTATCTATCTATCTATCTATCTATCTATCTATCTATCTATCTATCTATCTATCTATCTATCTATCTATCTATCTATCTATCTATCTATCTATCTATCTATCTATCTGCCCACCCACCCACCCACCCATCCATCCATCCACCCATCCATCCATCCATCCATCCATCCATCCATCCATCCATCCATCCATCCATCCATCCATCCATCCATCCATCCATCCATCTATCTATCTATCTTTGTCTTATTGGGTCACACCCGGCAATGCTCAGGGGTTACTCCTGACTCTGCACTCAGGAATTACACTTGCTGGTGCTCAGGGGACCATATAGGATGCTGAGGATCAAACCTGGGTCAACGGTGTGCAATATACTTTCACTCTGACTCCTATTTTATTATTATTTTTTTGGGGACTTTGCTTCTATTCATAGTTTCTGCTGACCATGTTTTACTTTTTGTTCAAGGTGGTATGGGAGTGGAGAGGGGAGCCCGTATTTTTGCAAAGAAAGAATGAAAGGAAAGGGGAGAGGGTGTGGGGGAGAGTAAGCCCGTCACTGTGCCCTGGGCAGGTCTCAGCTAGCCGCAGGCCTCTCCCCTGTCCTCTGTGACTGCTGACTCGGAGCAGAGCCAGGCCCTGTCCCCTGCTCTGAGGGGAACTTGCCAATGGGTAAACCGGCAGTGGCTGCTCAGGAGTGCCAAGGCTCTGTCCTCTCTCATTGCCGAGCTAATGGAGCTGGAGGCGGCGCGGACTCCAGATGGCCCGCGCGGAGCTGGAAGAATCCTGGTGCCCTAGAAGGACACACGTTTCATTCTGGAACTCTGGGCTTAGCTGAGGAGGAGGATGGTGGGGTGGTGATGATGGTGATGATGGTGATGAGGATGGGGTGTGTGTGTGTGTGTGTCTGTCTGTCTGTGTGTCTGTGTGTGTGTGTGTGTGTGTGTGTGTCTGTCTGTCTGTGTGAAGGAGCACATTGGAACTGGAGCCTTCCCACTAAGCTAATTTTGCTTCCTGAGTTCAGGTTGAAGTCAGGGCAGAAACATTTTCCACGTGATGAGCTGGCTGTGGCGCTTCCAAATGACAGGGGCAGTGCCCCCTTCCCTGCGCCTCAGAAATACCCTCCTCCCCAGGTACTGCTTTCAAGAGGGGGACGAATGTACATTTTCATCCCTTTTGTGCCGGCTGTTTTCAAAGTGAGAGGAGTCTCTGGGCCTCAATTTCAGCAGCTCTCTCCACCGCCACCCCACTCCCCGTTTTTGTTTTACACACACACGACTTCAAATGGTTTTTTATCTGACCTGGTCATGCTGTCCCTTTTTGATGATGAATGGGCCAAGTTTGGCTTTGCTCTGGAGACGGGAAATCGTTGAGGTGATCTGTCTGATGTGCAGCCAGCATTCAGGCCCGTCAACACGCGTTGATCAGTGAACATCTTGGGGGTCGTCTGCTGCATATCCCTTTTGTGAGGGGGTGCTCTCTGCAGATCCCCAGACCCTTTTCATGATCAGGGGCCAGCTGTCACTTGCATGGGATCTCTTTCCAAGAGCATGAGAGTGCCAAGTGACCTCTTCGGAATTGCTGGGACCACAAGGAAGGAAGGAAGGAAGGAAGGAAGGAAGGAAGGAAGGAAGGAAGGAAGGAAGGAAGGAAGGAAGGAAGGAAGGAAGGAAGGAAGGAAGGAAGGAAGGAAGGAAGGAAGGAAAGGAAGGAAGGGAAGGAAGGAAGGAAGGAAGGAAAGGAAGGAAGGAAGGAAGGAAGGAAGGAAGGAGAAGGAAGGAAGGAAGGAGAAGGAAAGGGAAGGAAAGGGAAGGGGAGGAAGGGAGGAAGGGGAGGAAGGGGAGGAAGGAGAGGAAGAAGAGGAAGGGAGGAAGGAGGGAGGAAGGGAGGAAGGAAGGTAGGTCGGTAGGTGTGCGTGCTTCTCTGAGGGTATCTCTGTCCTTCATGGGCCGGAGGCTGTTCTGAAGCAGATTGTTGCTTCCTTCCGACCTCCCTGCCCAGGGCAGACTACTTGGAGCTTATTGACTTGGAAGCTGGCAGAAGCCTGTTCTGGGAAGGCAGTGAATGAAGGGCCTTAAGGACGCTCATCTGAGGGGAGAGGGAGATGTCTCAGAGCTGAGGATGGTCAGTCAGATCTGTGGGCTGCCCTGAGCAATAATGGCTGCCTGCCTTTTCCTTCCTAGCAACTTTTATGTCAGTTTGGAATTAATAAGCAACCCCCTTTCCCCTCAACTGAGAAAAATGTACGAAAGTGGTTTTATTTTCTGTTCTGTAATGTTCAGATATGCTTATTCTCTGGGGGTTGCATTTTTTAGTCACAACTTGTGTGCTTGTGTGCTTGCGCAGGCCTCTGGGGTGCTCACACACATCTGCCTGGGGGTCAGCCAGAAGTCACTTGTGGTGCTGGAGATTCCAGGCCACAGAGCTTCAGTTCTGTACCCGGCACACAGGGATGCCGGGGATTTGATCCCATGACCAGATGCTTGCCACGCAAGCGCCTTGAGCTGCGGCGCTGTTTCTCTGAGCCCTGGGAAATCTGTCTAAACGCTCACGGAGGACGCGGCAGAGACGGTGCTGAAGTGCGTTTTCAGAATCACCCCTCATGGAGCCTGCCTGGACAGCAGTACGGCAGTTCCTTTAGACCGGAGTGTGCAATTACTGTATTACTGTATGATAATCCAGCGAGCCCACTTCTGGGTAGACACACAGAAAAGAGTTGAACTCCAGAGCTCAGACCTCACACTCGGCTGTGTACAGTGGCCCCGTTCACAATAGCTAGAGGGTAGAATAGAGGTGTTGTTGCTGCCTGCCAATGAACACGAGCAAATGTGGCTCCTACCCCATGGGAGATGGTTCGGCTGTAAGGAACAAAAGGGGTTCTGGGGGCTGGAACCATAGTGCTGCGAGGAGGGGTGTGTCTGCCTTGCATGTGGCCCACCCGTTTCCATTCCCAGCATCTCGTTAGGTCCCCCGAGCCCACCAGGAGTGCTCACTGAGCACCACCGTGTGCGGCCCCAAAATAAAACATAAAAAGGTTCTGACACAGGCTCCAACCTGAATGGCCCTGGAGTGACAGGTAAGTGGTCCCTTGCGGAGCACAGGTACCCTCGGCGTCCTTTGCAGGCGGTCTCTAAAGTTGCCTCGTCCACAGAGAGGGAGGGGGATGATGGTGGACGGGGTGGGGGAGGCGGGCGCTGAGTTTCACAGATACCGGAAATGGTGGGGTCCTGCCCATGGAGATTGTGATGGAGAACCGCTGGGGGCTCCTGGACTATCTGAGCAGTGCTTGGAAGACCCCTTCCCCTGACGACCCCCCCCCCACCCCTCACACACACACACACACACACACACACACACACACACACACACTAACTTCCTGAAGGGACTGGATTGAGCCGTTTCACTTTGATTTCTTGAGACAATAATAAAGTCATTTCAGCCGCCTTCACATTCAGACCGTTTATGTGGGTTTCCCAGAGTGGGCGGGGCGTGTGGTCAGGACGTGCTGCTGGTCTGGGCAGGATTAGAAAAAAAGAAATAAAGGCCTCACAAGTGTGAGGCCTGGGGGGCTTGTGGAGTTTCCCTATTTATTGCTTTAAAGCAACAGTCATTAGAAGAACAAAGGGGACATTCCACAGACTTTTGCCTATCCAGGCTAAGGGACTGTTACATATCAAAGGGCTTCTGAGGCTGGACTTGGTGGGCAAAGGTCTCTAAAGAGGAATGTTCTAGGCGTCCCTTAACAGAGCATCCAGCCTTTCTCCTTATTCTGTCTTGACGCTTTGAAGTGGAGATGGCCCAGATAATCGCGCTTTATTTGGGATGTCTCTTTGGGAGCCAACTTAGCTGCCCTGGTTGGTGCAAAACCTACCCAGTTTCCCTGTCCACCCCTTACCGGCAGACTCGGAGCAGAAGGAGACAGAAATAAACCCCTGAGCCAGTTTAAGAAATAGAAAGAAAGCCCTTGTTGGCCTTCGTTCCCTGCTCAGTCCTTGAGCACCCGGGGTTGGAGCTTGGGGTGCAGGGTGGGACTGGGGCAGGGAGGTTCTCTGATATTGCTGCGTGGATTCTTCACGATCCCGGGAACTCACCAGGTCATTTATGTAGGCATTGAGGGGGCCCTGTCTGCGTGTTCTTCTGGAAAAACGTGGACTGTGGCCCCGTGAAGGGCAGAATGGAAGTGGCCTTAAGTCAGGTGTGGCGACCGGAGTCCGAGGAGGCCTCTCTGTCTGGGGTGTGCTTGGTTGCTTAATGGAGTGACGGAATAACCGGGGACCTGGGCTTAAATTGAGAGCAAATGGAGCAGTACACAACCCCTCCCTTTTTTAGAGAAGCAAACATATTATAGAATGGGAACCGGGGTTCCAAATGCATTCAAGAGTTCTCTCCAGATCTGGTGAGGCAGATAATCATCATCATTATAATAATTATAATGAAACAGGAATTATAAACACAATTCTACAGGAGGCTCTCTGCTGAGTACTCAGCATGGAAAAGTGAAGCGTCTGCTCCTCGCTGGTGCCTGAGGGTGGGTTCAAGAACTCAGGGTGCCTGACACAATGTCAGGAATCCGACCCAGATTCTGGCTTCAGCGGCCACTGCTCCAGGGCCTCGGATCCACTGGGGCAGGGTCCGTGTTATTCTTGTGCTTTCTGACCGACGGGCAGAGATGCTGGCCTCATAGGGCCACTCTCAACACGCTCAGGGCCCATTTTGAAAGCGGCAAATTGTGTGTCTATACACGTATCAACAGAAGGATTGACAGGCAGCTCCAGAAAGGGGTGTGTGGGTGGTGCCTGGGGACTTGTTTTTCTTTTTTTCCAATTAGGAGTGAGTTTCACCCCATTAGGCCTCAGGCCAAGCACCTCTTGGATGTAGCCCAAAGCAAAGCAAAACCCCCACAAAAAGCCACAAAGCCAAACTTGGTAGCGAAGGGGAACCAGACCGCACCGTGCCCGCAGGGGGGTGGCCGGTGTTTCTGAGCAGCGAGTCCCAGCTTTGGGGACAAATGCAGCCCTAGCCGTGCCGTCCGCCGCTTCCTTGAAAGCCCCAGTGTAGTGGTGCTTAGATTTCCAAACCAGATGCCTTTTTCTTGGCTGAGCAGAATTTCTGATCTGAACGTGTGCCGTGGAGACAGCGGACAAGCCAATTAGAAAACTGACTATTTGAGAAAGATGCTAATAGGGAAGGACTTGCGGCTTCTGGGGATTTCAGCAAATGCAGCTGTTTTTCTCTGACTGATTCTGGGGAGGAATTTCTGCTCAGGGGTGTGGGGCGGTGGCGGGGTCAGGGTTTTCTAGGATGGGGAAGGGAGCAAAGGGGCAGGTACGTAGTCAGCCCTCTTCCCCAAATGGGCAGAGTAGAAAGCGGATGAAGCCCAGAAAGGGGAGGAGGGGTAACTGGCAGATGGGACCAAGGAGGAGGTCTGATGCCAAGTGGATGGGAAGCCCAGACTTCAGGTTTGCGGGTGGGTGATTCGGACAGGAAGGAGCCAGAGACGCCTGCTGGCACCAGGAGCGAGCGCCGGGATATTGCACCATTGAGGTTGGACCACGAGCAGCTGACGTGGGTGCCTGTTGCTTTCCAAACACCAGCACCTGACAGTGTCTGAGGGAGGATGTGAAGAATGAGGAAACAAGCTTTCATTTCAGAGGCCGGGAAGTGCGGCTGAAAGGCGGTTGACACCCGTGAGGCTCTCGCTCAGTGCTCCGTGGAGGCTCTTGCTCAGTGCTCCATGAGGCTCTTGCTCAGTGCTCCATGAGGCTCTTGCTCAGTGCTCCGTGAGGCTCTCGCTCAGTGCTCCGTGAGGCTCTCGCTCAGTGATCCATGAGGCTCTTGCTCAGTGCTCCGTGAGCCTCTTGCTCAGTGATCCATGAGGCTCTTGCTCAGTGCTCCGTGAGCCTCTTGCTCAGTGCTCCGTTAGGCTCTTGCTCAGTGCTTCGTGAGGCTTTCTCAGTGCTCTCTGTGAGGCTCACGCTCAGTGCTCAGTGCTCCATGAGGCTCTTGCTCAGTGCTCCGTGAAGCTCTTGCTCAGTGCTCCGTGAGACTCTCACTCAGTGCTCTGTGAGGCTCTTGCTCAGTGCTCCATGAGGCTCTTGCTCAGTGCTCCATGAGGCTCTTGCTCAGTGCTCCGTGAGACTCTCACTCAGTGCTCCGTGAGGCTCTTGCTCAGTGCTCCATGAGGCTCTTGCTCAGTGCTCAGTGCTCTATGAGGCTCTTGCTCAGTGCTCCGTAGACTCTTGCTCAGTGCTCCATGAGACTCTTCCTCAGTGCTCCGTGAGACTCTTGCTCAGTGCTCCGTAGACTCTTGCTCAGTGCTCCGTGAGGCTCTTGCTCAGTGCTCTGTGAGGCTCATGCTCAGTGCTCCGTGAGGCTCTTGCTCAGTGCTTTGTGAGGCTAATGCTCAGTGCTCAGTGCTCCATGAGGCTCTTGCTCAGTGCTCCGTAGACTCTCAGTGCTCTGTGAGGCTCTTGCTCAGTGCCCCGTGAGGCTCTCGCTCAGTGCTCCGTGAGGCTCACGCTCAGTGCTCCATGGCAGGGTGTACGCCGCTCCCAGGGCGTCTGTCAGTATGCGTGTCTGTATGACGCAGTGCCTGGCGCTCGGGCTGGGTCACATTGTGGCTGCTCAGTGTCCTGGGCCTCAGTTGCCTCACAGGGAAAGGGCATGGTGAGAGCCGCTACCTGAGGAACTGGGTAGGAGAAGTCAGGACTTTCTTCCTGCGTAAAAGGGGGAAATGGTCCTTTTGTCCCCAATTCCTTGTGTTTGAATGCAGCCGGGATGCCTGGAGGTGCTCGGTGGAGCCAGAACCCACGGTCGGGAATGGAGAAAGCCCCGAGGTCAGGGCTTCGACTCCTCGCTTCTGGATGGCTTTGGTTTTCCCCTCAAACTTGGGCTTACCGCCAGTGTCCACTGTGGACTTTCCTCAGGGAGCACTTTCCTGTCCGTTGGGTTTGCTATTTTGGGGGCTATTGCTTGGTGCCCAGGGGTTACTCATGACTGTGCTCAAGGGTCACTCCTGGTGGTGCATTGGATGCACCGGGCAGTAACAGGGATTGAACCAAGGTTGGCAGCAGGCAAGGCCAGCACTGTACCTTCCTGAACTCTCGTCCTGGGCTTTCTACCTCTGGCAGCCAGACATCTCTTGGTGTTCAGGGATCACTTCTGGCTTTGCGCTCGGGGACCACTCCTGGCAGGGCTCGGGGCACCATAGGGGGCGCTGGGCAGCAAGGCTGTTTGGATCACAAGCAGACAAGTGGTTTGACTGTTGTACTGGCTCTCTCTACCCTGCGCCCTCACCAACCTGCAGCTGCGTATCTTAATTGTTGCAGATTTGTTGCTGATGGTACAGTTCACTGAAGACAGGGCATCCCCTTCAATGGAGAACCTAGTATGCAGCAGATACTTGATGGACTGTGGTAGGATGCCTGAGGATGACTGGAGGGAGAAGGAGACAGCGGAGGAGGCGGAAGTGGTGTCAGTGTTAACTGTCTTCTCTCTGGGAGGGGCACAAATAACTTGGACAAAATTAAATCTGAATTTGTAACCTTGCCAGTTTCCATGGTGTCGGCGTTCCTCTCCTGACCATCTGCAGCTTGTCTGTGATGTCTGAACTCTGTACTGGGGTGAGAATGGGCTTCTGAGTCATCCAGGAGAGGAGAAGGAAAAAGATGAGGAAGAATGAAAAGGAGCTCTTTAGAGAACCCAGGGAGGATGGAGATGCTCCTTCTGAGCCCTCACTGCGGGCTTGATCTCTGCCAGGTCCTCAGGCCATTTCCTTAAGCTTTCTTGTTTTGGGGGAGGTGGTCACACCTGGTGATGCTCAAACCTAATCCTGGTTCTGCACTCAGGAATTACTGCTGGCAGTGCTTGGGAGATCATAAGGGATGCCAGGAATGGAACCTGGGTCGACCATGTGCTAAGTAAGTGTCTTACCTGCTGCACTATCACTCCAGCCCCGCCTTACACTTTCTTGGTCAGGAACTGGATCCTGGCGTCTTTCTTCCCTGCTGGAGACAGAAGAAGGGAGAGTGCTGGGAATTTGTCCAGCCACTTGTAGTTGCTTTGAGCTGAACATAGGCACAGCCCTTAGAGATGGGTATCGGGAAAGTCACAGCTTTTCACATGGAGCAAGTTCCTTTTCAAGCTCCAAATTGCCTTCGGCTCCCCATGATCCAGGCTGTAAAATTCTGTCCTGCCTGCTTTTTGTCTCTGTCACTTCCATTATGAACAGCATCAACTGACCTCATCTTTCGCGGGGAGAAGAGTTGGTTTTCTCCACCAGAGAGCTGCTGCAGGGATGGATGGATGAGAGGGGAAGAGGGAGAGGCCTGCCGGTAGAATACACACGAGTGCAGGGAAGACTAGCGCTGCTTGGATTAGGCGGTGAGGCCCTGACCATCTCCGTGCTGGAGGGACTCGACTGTGAGGGAACCAGGTGGAAAGAAGGGGCTGGGGGTGTCTCTCCTGCAGAATTCCTTCCTTACCAGATCAGCCTCCTCCACACTCAGTCTCCGGGCAAATTGCCGCCCCAAAGGCCAGACTTATCAACACACCCTGGCAGATGGGAAAATATATAGCCACGGACACTGTCCAAATGGGGAACCTGTGCCGGGAAAAGGTAAGAAGGCTTCTGAGTGATTCATCTATATCGTTTTCAGAGAATTTGCAAATGTTATAGCCTGGCCTCAGTTCCTTTGCTTAGCATGTGTGAGGCCCTGCTCTTGCTCTTGGCATGATGTAGCCCTGGGGGTGGCTGGATCCGGTCCTGGTGATTCCCCAAACATGGAACCAAAGACCCACAAAACCAGAACAACCCCTACCCCACCCGCATGCTCGCCAGTACATCTCTGTGTGACCCCTATTTAAAATAAAAAGTGATTTGTGGGTTGCACCTCACCAGAAAGAAAGCAACTGGGCCAGAGAGGGAGAACAGTGGCGAAGGTGGTTCCCTTGCACACGGCGGCCCCCGGCATGATCCCTGAACCCTGCTAGGAGTGACTCCTGGCTTAGTGCTCAGGGTGTAGTGAACAAAACTGAAAAAGAAAAAAGGAAAAGGAAAACTTTCCCATTTCACAGGCATGATTTCCCCTGACAGACGTTCAGTGGGAAAAGACTACAGGCAGTTGTGCTTGTGTGACGCTGTCGCCCAGAGGAGGTGTGCGGTCAGGCTGACTCTGGCACCCCACCCCTTAGTTAGACTTGAGAGCTCTTGATGCCGACTGTACAGTTCCGGGGGGGTGGTTGGCTTGTGACTTGCAGCGTGTCCCTCCCCTGGCTTGTTGTTGAGGAGGCTTTGGGAACGAGGTTGCCGGAAGTAGTTGGTCTCCCAGGGACGGGGAGCACCGGAGCCGGCCAGTTTCCCTCATTTTCAAGACTCGCAGGAAGAAATGACGTTGGCGTCTCTTTCCTGGTGTGAGCTCTGCCAACCCCACTTCCAGGCTGTCCGCTCTGAAAGGCTGGATTTACATACTGTGCTAATTAGACCCTCAGATTTCTCCGGGCGATGACATAGTGGGGAGGCCTCACACGTGTGAGGAGTATTTTTAACCAACTGGTGTGGGTTTGATAGGCATTTGGGGACTAGTAATGGAACCTCATGCTTCATGTGTGGTGGTGGTGAAGGAAGGGGTGGAGAGAGACCAAGGCTGAAGGGGCAGCTGTTTCTGTTATTTGATCTGAAGGGGGCTGGTGGTCTCCTTTCACCTTCTCTGCAGTTGTCTGCCAGTTCATTAATGGGGCGTGAAGTCGACACCCGACCCTTGCTGCCTGGGATGAGAGGCCATTTGTATAGTGAAGTTGACGCCCAGCCCTTACTTTTGGAATGAGAGGCTGTCTGTGTAGTTGGAAGCTTGGAATGCAGAGCGTTCCTTCATTTACTCACTTACTGATTTATACCTGTCTTCTGTCCATCCATCATTCATCCACACTCCTTCCTTCCTTCCTTCCTTCCTTCCTTCCTTCCTTCCTTCCTTCCTTCCTTCCTTCCTTCCTTCCTTCCTTCCTTCCTTCCTTCCTTCCTTCCTTCCTTCCTTCCTTCCTTCCTTCCTTCCTTCCTTCCTTCCTTCCTTCCCCCCCCCCAAACCCATCCATTCATTCACCCATTAATCTCACTACCTGTCTATCCATCAGCTCATCCATCTATTCTCTCACCCAGTTCATCAACTACCCACCCATTAACTCATCCATTAATATGCCCATCTGTCCTCCTTCCCTCCCTCCCTTCCTCCTTCCTCCCTTCCTCCTTCCCTCCCTCCTTCCCTCCCTCCCTCCCTCCCTCCCTCCCCTCCCTCCCTCCCCTCCCTCCCTCCCTCCCTCCCTCCCCTCCCTCCCTCCCTCCCTTCCTTCCTTCCTTCCTCCCTTCCTTCCTTCCTTCCTTCCTTCCTTCCTTCCTTCCTTCCTTCCTGATTCAGTTGGTCTGGGGTTGGACATTGCATCAGCTTCTCCTGCTGCTGTCCTGCTGCTCAGTGAGGGACCATATGTCCAGTCAGAAGCACCATCCTTGGAAACATGAGTTTTTGAGTTAAAACCCTGTCTTCCTCTCTACTCGTCTTGGTTTTGGTATCTAAACACCCTTCTTTTCTTGGGCAGTGCTCAAGTGCTAGCCAGTGCAGTGCTTGGGGGTTGCTACTGGCAGTGCTCGGTGCTCAGGGACCATGTGGTGCCAGGGATTGAACCCAGGGCTCCCATATGCGAAGCTCCCAGCCCTTTGGGCCATAGCCCTGCCTCCGGGAGGAGAGGAGGGGAGCGCTTGTGGATTGAATTCAGGAGACAGTAGAGTAGGGAGGCGCACAGAGGAAGAGGCAGATGAGAGGTATGAAGCTCACTGTGAATGTCCTCTTGTCCCCCGGCAGGGCAGACACAGACCACTGCATCTCAAAGCATCCTTCTGGTTTCGACCTTCCAAGGCTTCTGACAGTACTAGCATTGTTTCCGCTCTTCTCTTCCTGTTGTTGTTGTTGTTGTTGCCTTGGCCAGAGGGCACGCCGCAGGCCGGGCTCTGCTGCTCGCACACATCTGGCTCTGCTTGAGAGGCCGCATCCTCCGCTGTGCACGGCCTTCCTACGGCAGAGGTGCCGTGACTTGCCCGGCAGAGGTGGGTGGCCCTGACGTTGGAACTCAAAGTATCATACTTGGAGGGGCCACAGAGCCACCTGCTGGGGCCAGTTGCTGTGATCCTCAGTCACTGCTTCCGTAGCAATCAGAGAAGGCTTCTTGGGGGGTCATGGTCTTGACTGGGGGAAGGTTATGAAGAGGGGTGGAGAGCATTTGCAGGGGGGACAAGCCAGACTAAAGGTCAGTGCTGGCGCCACGGCCCCGTTTAGGGTTATGGGAGGAGCCGCCCAGGGTACTGAGACTGCCCCAGCCGTGAGCGGAATCCCCGGTGGTGTGCACTCGGCAGTATTTCAGCCTCAGTCCCCAGGGCCGCCTCTGCGTTGTTCAGCAAATGGATGTACATACTTGTTTCACAGTCTGCAGTACCGACTCTGGGCCGGGCTGGGGAGTTGTGGCCGAGAGCCAAGTCTCTCCCCTCACTCATTCCTGGGGGGTGACGGGGGAAGGAACCAGAAAGTCAACTCATGTGTAGGAATGAACATAGTTTGGAGTAATGAAAAAGGCCATGAAAGCAGAGTTAGGCACAGGGAGGGGGAGCGCATTTGGAAGGGGAGTTTGAGAGGGGGCCTCTGTGCTAAGACACTGCCTCTTAGCAGCCCACCTGAGGAATGTGAAGGGCTGGGCCATGTCAGTTCCAAAGGGAGACAGCGGATACTGGGGATAAAGGCCCAGAGGTGGGAATGAGCTTGGCCTGTGAGAAGGACTTGACTGGGGTGTCCTGTAAGGGGAACGCCTGAGTGTTGGACGTGCTGGAAGGTCACGGCTGAGTGTTTAGTTGCTGATGTTTTCAGGTATCGTTGATCTGAATATATATCAAGGGTCTATAGAAAAAGTGACTATTGATAAACTAATATCGATAGATCAACTAATGTTGGAAATAGAATGGCTGGTTGTGTTAATATTGGCCTACTCAGCTATGTTTGAGGTTTACCTTCTGTTCAAATAGAGAGGGGCCATCGCATTAGAGAAATTCAATATGGCGGAGCAGTAGGAAGTTTGAAGGTGCAATTGAGGGCTCATGACGCCTTATAGAAATTCTGTCGCATGTGGGGTGAATGAAAGCTCATGCATGGTTCAACATTGGGGGTGCACTAGAGACGGGATAAATTAGGTGTGGCCATGCCCTGATGGGCATCCCCAGTAGCTTATGGAACTGCATAGATGGGTAGCAGAAAAGATATTAGATTTGAACTTGGAAGAAGGGGTTTTGTTCCAGTTCCTCCATGTACAGAGTGATCTTGAATGGGCCATTTCACCTCTGCAAGCTCAGCTTCTGCTGCCGGTAATCTTGGTCTGTCACCCACCGTGAACACGAGACCCTTTTGTAAACTGCCGCTAGTCTTCTAAACGAAAGGGCTGGTCCTACTTCACCTCCCAGTACACGGTGAGTTGCTGGAAGTCTGGGGTGCCTCTTACGCATCCTGTGTCTCTCAGATTTTTCGGAAAGCAAGTTCATGCCAGTTGAATTCTGCTGTTGTCTCAGTGTTCCTTGATCTGGACTGACATGTCCCCTGTGCTGGCGGGAGGAAGGACCCTAGAATAGAGCTCTGTCACTTTGGGCCTCTCTGGCTGTGGACCGGCCACTCCCTGTGGTCATTTTCTTCAATCGTAAGATGAGTGAGGTGACTTGAAGCCTCGCTTCGTGCTTGTGGAGGAAGAGATGGGGAGAGCCTGGTCATGGCGGGTTGTAGCTCTGGCTGTTGTTACAGGGGAACCTGGTCATGGTGGGTTGTAGTTATAGCTGTTGTTTCAGGGAACCTGGTCATGGCGGGTTGTAGCTCTGGCTGTTATTACAGGGTAACCTGGTCATGGCGGGTTGTAGTTCTGGCCATTGTTACAGGGGAACCTGGTCATGGTGGGTTGTATCTCTAGCCATTGTTTCAGGGGAACCTGATCACGGCAGGTTGTAGCTCTAGCCGTTGTTACAGGGGAACCTGGTCATGGTGGGTTGTAGCTCTGGCTATTATTACAGGGTAACCTGGTCATGGCAGGTTGTAACTCTGGCCATTGTTACAGGGGAACCTGGTCATGGCGGGTTGTATCTCTAGCCATTGTTTCAAGGGAACCTGGTCACAGCAGGTTGTAGCTCTAGCCGTTGTTACAGGGGAACCTGGTCATGGTGGGTTGTAGCTCTGGCTATTATTACATGGTCATGGCAGGTTGTAGCTCTGGCCGTTGTTACAGGAGAACCTGGTCATGGCGGGTTGTATCTCTAGCCGTTGTTACAGGGGAACCTGGTCATGGTGGGTTGTAGCTCTGGCTATTATTACAGGGCAACCTGGTCATGGCAGGTTGTAGCTCTGGCCGTTGTTACAGGGTAACCTGGTCATGGCAGGTTGTAGCTCTGGCCGTTGTTACAGGAGAACCTGGTCATGGCGGGTTGTATCTCTAGCCATTGTTTCAAGGGAATCTGGTCACAGCAGGTTGTAGCTCTGGCTGTTACAGGGTCAAGTTTCTCTGAGGAGGGGGAACCTGGGTTGGTTGTGTGCAAGGCAACCAAGGTTTCAGGGGAACCTGGTCAAGGCAGGTTGTAGCTCTAGTCGTTGTTACAGGGGAACCTGGTCATGGCCGGTTGTAGCTCTAGCCATTGTTACAGGGGAACCTGGTCACGGCAGGTTGTAGCTCTGGCTGTTTCAGGGAAACCTGGTCATGGTGGGTTGTAGCTCTGGCTGTTATTACAGGGTAACCTGGTCACGGCAGGTTGTAGCTCTGGCTGTTACAGGATCAAGTTTCTCTGAGGAGGGGGAAGCCTAGAAATAGCATTTGAGTTTGAGTTTCTTCTTGCTTCCTTTCTCTTATTTTATATCTTTTTTGGGGGGTGTTGCCCTCTGTACCCCTCAGGTCCCCTCTAGGCCTGTCCCCACTGCTCCTTCTCTGTCACAGCCCAGCCCAGCCCACCCAGTTCATGCCGTCATGTCACTACAGCGTGGGAAGAACTGGGCTCTGGGGCTGGGCGGAGGCCGCAGGCCTGGGGCGCACTTTGCAGGCTGGAGCCCCAGCTTGGACCCTTCACGCAGCACGGAGACCTGAGCAGGACCCAGAGGAGCACCTGAGCACCTCAGGGTGGGCCCCAAGCCACACGGACAGAGCAGAGCCGAGCCACTCTCTGGCTGAGGGACCTTCCTGCTAAGGAAAGGGGATTCCAGAAGGTTCTTGCAGATGGCCTGAGGCGTCCCTGGTCCTTGCCAGGGTCTTCCCTCTCTGTCCCTGCTGCTCTCGGGATGCCTCTCGTCACCTGTGTGAAAGTCCCTCTTGCTGTGGATGGGGCTCGGTGTGTGTGTGTGTGTGTGTGTGTGTGTGTGTGTGTGTGTGTGTGTGTGGTGCACATGTATTGGGAGCTGCTTTTACAGAAATAATTTTAGACTCTCCCTGAAGTTATTATTATGTCTTGACAGCTGTGTCAAAAAATGCGTGGAAGCGTGAGAACCGTCCTGGATCCCTCCAGGTCGAGGGAGGGGCAAGGCATTTGGCTTTTAGGGTCACACCCAGCATTGCTCAGGGGTTACTCCTGGTTCTGCTCTCAGGAATTACTCCTGGCGGTGCTCAGGGACCGTCTGGGATGCTGGGAATCAAACGCAGGTCGGCTGTGTGCAAGGCAAACGCCCTCCCCGCTGTGCTATGCTCTGGCGCCGCAGGGCACGTTGTTGCAGGACGAGGTTGGGGGTGGCCTGGTCTGCAGGATGTCCCACTTCCACAGCTGCTCCTCTGCAGCCGAGGGTGGGCTTTGCACCCCAAGGTGTGGCCTTTGCTAACTCAGTGCTCAGAGCCTTTGGCCTAGCAGGCCTTTCACTTACCTGCTTTCTTTTCTTCTTTTCTTTATTCTTGGGCCACCCTGCTGTGCTCAGGGCTTACTCCTGGCTCTGCGCTCTGGGATCACTCCTGGCTGTGCTGGGGGGGACCATATGGCGGTACCAGCAATTGAACCTGGGTTGGTTGTGTGCAAGGCAAGCTTCTTTCTGCCGGTGATCATCCAAGGTCTAAGAATCATCAGGAGGGGGCCTTGGAGCCCACCCAGGCACCGGGTCACATGCCTCCGGTCTTCCCGAGTGTGGCCGTGGCAGACACCAGCAGTGGATCTCAGCATCTGTCTCCTAAGCCAGCCCTGAGCACCAGCCGAAGTCTGGGAGGCCTGAGCCTTCTCATTGACACACGTGAGACCCAGAGCTTTGCAGGATCCAGCTCAAGGCAGACCTCTGGTTTGGTAGACTAGAAGATACATACGTGTGTATGTGTACGCTGCAGCTTGCTGTGTGCATGCACACATACACACATGCGGTTAACAGAGTGCACGCATACGTTATGTACCTGAATATGCACATACGTACCCATGCATGCAGTTCCTAGATAGACATGTATACACACCTGTTCATGGGCATGCATGTGAAGCTCAAACATACACTTAATCTCCCCCCCTGCACCCTCCCCTAATCCTGGACTCCTCCACCAGGACCAGTTCACAGAGGCAGACCCTAACTCACGCCTCTGGACACTCTAGAGCAGCGTCACTTCAGCAGCCCCTGCTCAGCTGCAGCAACTCGGGGAAGCTGAGCCGCGTGGGCCCTGCAGCCACATGGCAGCCAGCCGGCACCGCGCTCCGAGGCTGAGGATGACAGGCAGGCCCAGTTCCAGGAAGGCGGGAAGCGGAGCGACAAAATACCTAGGCGAGCCCATCAGATCTGGCAGAGTCGGGCCTTTCTTCGAAGGCAGGAAGCCTTGTTCTCCACGGGCGTGTCTGAGGGAGCCGGTCCCTGGGGCGTGTGTCACTACAAGGCTTCTCGCCGCCTCTTCCAGGGCTGGTGCCTTTTACCCTCCCCCCGTCCCCTCCCTGCGGGATGCCTTGTGCCCCTGGCTGAATTCCTGATCAGCCACACGGTCCTGAGTTGGATTGTTCTGGCCCTGAGAGACATTTCTAAGATACACGTGGGCTTGTGCTTTCTTGTACTGTTGTTGTGCTTTAAAATAATAGAAGTCACACCTTGTAGTGCTAGGTGGTGGGGCGGGGAGGGAGAGGATGCAGATGCGTGTGCACACACACACAAACACACACACACACACACACACACACAGAATATGGTGTCAGGAATCAAGCCCTAGGCTTTGTACCTACTTGGTTAGTCACCCAAGCCTTATAACCAGATGTAGTGACCCTTGGGCTTTGCTTAGTGTCCGCCCAAAGTATGGAGCCTGCAGGGGCTTTCTGGAGCTGAGCGGAGGCTTGGAGGCCCAGGCTGGTTGTGTACTATAACTTCCCAGGGCCTGACACTGCAGGAAGGGCCAGTGTGTGTGTGTGTGCATGCGTGTGTGGGGCGCATGCGTGTGTGCACTGCCTGTCTACACCAGGAATTGGGGGGCAGGCTGCTCCCAGGACGGGGTTGCCCTTTAGGATCGGGGTCTCCTTGCCTGAAGCCTCGTGATGGTTCAGCGCCCTGGGCAGAGAGAGGAGGCCAGGCTCTGCTCTCGTTGCAGTGTGTGGCTTTTCTGCTGTCCGGTGACTGGCCAGGGTGCCATGCACGTGGACCTCTCCCGCTCTGTCGCTGCCTTCTGTGTTGCCCCTGAGCTCCCAACCCTGCTGCCAATGGGGGGCCCGAGGGACAGATGCTGGGGAGCGACTTCAGAGGACTGTGAACGTGTTTCACAGGCAGGAGCTTTGGGTGCGAGCCCCGAGCATCTCTGCGAGCTGGAATTAGCCTCTGAATATTGCCAGGTGGTCTTATAAGCAGAAAAGAACAACAGAAAGCCTTCAAGTTGCGACTGGGGGATGTGACTAATGGTAACTCGTGTGTTGCATGCAGGTCTGGGAACAACCCAAATGAACCAGCCCAAACCTCTGAACAGTGCCCAGGGGACTAGAGGCGCAGACCAGGCCAGGGTTAATGGCATTCGGCGCACTGCTCTTTCACTGATGAGTTGAACAGACGAACTAACTGCCTCTTGGAACAGCGTTAGGACAGGGTGGCTGATGGCTGGCAACCTTGTTGCTTCCTGGGAATTTGAAGATCATCTTGACATTTTACAAATGTGACTGTGGGAGTTGCTGATGGGACCTCCCCGTAGATCCGACACCAGCCAACTGTCTCACTTGCTGTACTTGTAAGGATGCGTTTTGTATTGATTAACTCACTTCAGCATGAAGGCAAGCTGGGTTTTGCAGAAAAAGAGAAAGAGATCCTTGGTAGTTTCAGGCATAGTGCATGTCACACAGCATCTAACAGGCAGCTGGGTGGGATCATGCGGCATCTTTCCTGGGATACTCCCATGATGCAGGCAGCCTTTATACCTGTAAAAGGTTGGAACTGGGGCCGGAGCCATTGTGCAGAGCCTAGGGTGCTTGCCTTACATGCTGCCGACCTGGGTTCCATCTCTGGCATCCCATTGAGTCTGCCAGGAGTAATCCCTGGGTACAGAGCCAGGAGTAACCCCTGAGGACCGCTGGGCATAACCCAAAAAACTAAAAAAGAAGGGAAAGAAAGCCTATTATCAACACACAAAATGCTGTCTCCTTTTATGCAGCTATTTATTAGGTATTGCCTAATTTTTATAGTTATTTATTAGGTCTTACCTATTTATTAGGTATTCATATTAATATTAATAACAGTTCTGTTATCAATGCTATTATAGTATATTGTTATTATTTATATATTATTGAATTATACCATAGAACCAGTTATGAGTTATGGAACTTATATTGTACAGTATAAAATGAATCTTTTGTACAAATAAAATACATTTATATATTCATTTAATCTATAACATAGTGTGACATTAGATAATCATGTATTGTAACACAATATTATTGTAGGTATGACTGTTACATATTTAGGGAAATTATTTTTAAAATAAAGACCAGACAGTTGTGATCTCATAATCTTTCATTAGCTCTATGATAGCCCAGAAAAGAAAATTCCACCCTGGTCAGGGAACAGACCGACAGACAGACCGACAGACCGACAGACAGACAGACAGACAGAGACAGACAGATGACAGACAGATGACAGACAGACAGACAGACAGAGACAGACAGACAGACAGAGACAGACAGATGACAGACAGATGACAGACTGACGACAGACAGACAGACAGACAGACAGACAGAGACAGACAGACAGAGACAGACAGACGGCAGACAGACAGACAGACAGACGACAGACAGACAGACAGACAGAGCGTCCGATCTCTGCAGGGCTGAAAGGGACATGGAGGGGAGGCTGGTTCTGCTCCCTCGCAGGGCACCTGTGACATGTACCTCCCCGCCGCCCTGTCCACTCGGCTGCTCCCAGCTCCCCACTTCCTCCCTACGGGTTAAGTTTCCCCGAGCAAGCGCAGGGCTCAGAGGCCCCATTTCTCTCCCTCACCCACGCCCTGTTTATTCCTCTCCCCATCCTGTCTTGGGGGCTCCGTTGTCTCCGAGAAAGTTGACTAATTTTTCACATTTAACGAGCCTCCCCCTCAGGCGGGTAGGTGTGCGGCAGCGCTCATTGGCCATCTGCGAGCCCTCCCCAGCCCAGCAGCCGTCCATCCCCACTATGGGACCCCTCCCCACGCTGTCCCCCCAACCCGTGACACTAGTTTGTCTTCCTGTCTCGTGACGCTTGTCTCATGCCCGAAAATGAGTGATGGGCAAGGGACACTTGCAGAAGGACACTCAGGCCTTTGCTTCCTTTCGGAATGATGGGCTGCGAGTTGGATGGTGGGACAGGAGGGGTCTTTCCCCCGCTCAGGACACACATTCAGGAGGGTGGACGTCGCTGTGGCTGGACCTGGGTGCTCCCGTGTCCTGAGCGCCTGTCTGAGCGAGGCATGAGGCTACGGACGCGTCTCCGCTGCCCCTTAGCAGTGAGCCCAGAAAGTGGGTCCAGGCACGGTGAGAGCCAGGAGGAGATGCCTTCAGTCCTGTCTCCGGACGATGGCAACAGTCAGTTTTTCATTTGTGCTTTTATCTCTGTGACGGTTTTCCCCCACCCCTCTTCTTTCCCTACTCGCCTTTATTTATTTATTTTTGACTCAGAGAATCCTTATTTATTTGTCTGTTTAATTTTCAAGTATTTGAGTGGCGTCCCCCAGCCCCCAGCCCGGGGGCCCCCTCCCGCTTCTGTTGGTGATGAGTCATTTCTGTTTTCAAGGCATCTCGGTCTGAGAGGTACTTGACATGATTTCTGTCCTCTGGTTTTTTGTTGTTGTTTTACAATCCAGCAAAAAACCCCCATGTTTTGTGATCTGTGTTGGAGAATGCCCAGCGAGTGTGAATGCAGTGTTTGGGGGACGCGGGACTTATTATGTCTGTCGGCCAGGCCCAGCAGTTCCATTTATTTCAAGGCCAGTGTTGTCTTGTTGGAATGTTGTTCTCTTGATCTACCCAGCAACGATGGGAGAGCCGCCAGAGTTGTCCCTGCCCCACCCCCAGAGCCGCAGAGTAGTGGGGGTGGGTGGGTGGGTGGGTTGGGGGGGCCTTGTGTCGCTGATATCACCTTCCTTCCGGGCTCTTAGGAGTTTGAATGTTTTGTTTGCTTTGTTTGGGGGTCACACCCACCAGTGCTCAGAGCTTACTCCTGACTCTGAGCTCAGGGATCACTTTTTGAAGGCTTGGGGGGGGACCCTCCAGGCCTGGTGCCAGGATCAAACCCAGGTTGACCATGTACAAGGCCAAGTGTCCATCACACTATTGCTCTGGCCCCAGTTTGAAATATCTTCATGTCCATTCATCAGCTGCATATATGTGCAGGAGTGTAACTTCTTCATGGAGCAATCCCTTGAAGGGATTGAATAATGCTTGGTATTATTCAGGATATTTCCTGAGGGGCCAGGGAGAGAGCTCAGTGGGCCGAGTGCCTGCTCTGCGTGTGGGGAGACTAGGTTTGCTTCCTGCTACGGCACGATTCCCTATGGAGCACCCGCAGTGAGTCCTGAGCACCACGGGCGTGGAGGCCCCAAAACAAAAGAAAGCAAACCAAAATCATGGTTATCGAAGGCTCACTCCATGCTTGCTTGCAGGCGCTCCCTACAGACCATCTTTCTTTGTTTGGAAAAGGCCTCCTTTTGTTTGTTTGTTTGTTTTGTTTCTCAGAAACTCACGGTTTGCTGAGGATCACATGGTGGGAAGTGACTTTTAGGGCAGATGCCAGAGCTTGTGTGATTCTAGAATGTTCAGGCTTTGAATCTCTGGGCTGTGTGAAGGCTCCCGACTTCAGGGTTGGAGGGGAGATTCCCACAGTGGGGTACAGTCCAGGAAATGGGGGGAGTGTGGATGGGCTGCAAAAATCCAGCCTCCTGGAGTTGGGGGTTGCTTCCTGATGGCTGCTTAAAGGAGGCAGGTTCTGGAGACTGGGTAGGAAGTGTGCTGAGCAATTATTTTCTGCGAAGGACTCGCCAGCCATTAGGCTTGGGCGCCTCCAGGGTGGGGGGGAAAGGAAGAGCCCGAGCAGTCTGTTGGGCTGCGTGTCTGACAGGGAGCTGGTGCTGGAACCTGGCCTCAGCCAGTCCCCTCTGAGCGTGCCCTGACATCGTGGGGAGCGTCCTGTGCAGTGCTTTGAGGCAAACACACAGCAGTGGATCAAAGTGGATGGGACTAGGAAATAGCTCCATGGTGTGTGTGTGTGTGTGTGTGTGTGTGTGTGTGTGTGTGTGTGTGTCTGTCTGTCTGTCTGTCTGTCTGTCTTGCCTTCCATGCACACAGCCCTGGGTTCTGTCCCTGACTGTGTACGGGCCCTGGAGCCTGCTGGGTGTCACCGTGGCAGCCTCTGACATCCTCCAGGTGTGGCCCTGGCTGGTGGTGCCCACACCACTGGGCATTGTCGGACTTATGGGCCCTGATGGCCGATATTGGTGGGAGTGGTGCCTGGCTCCCCTGAGCATGGCTCAGAGGCCCTGAACAGCGGGCGCCAGAGAAGGCCTGCCCAAAAGCAGGGAGCCTTCCTTCCTCTCTCCCTTCCTCCCTTTTAAGCCGAGAGAGGCAAACTCTAAAGAGCTCAAGGTCCTGAGATCGGGGGACAGGGCCTGGCACGACAGTGTCCAGAGGCAGCCTGGGTGGGGTTTTCGGGCATTTGACAGGGGCGTGAGATGGGTGGTGGGATACGTGTGGAACTCGGTGCTGTGTTTCGGTGACTCACAAGCGGTGGGAAGGGCGGTAGAACCACCACCTTGGCCTCGGAGAGGCTGCGTGCAGGGCTCCTAGCAGAGGGGGCAGAGCAGAAGCCATCACCTTCTAGATGCTTCCAGGATTTGTGCATGGCTCATGGGCTGAATCTGCCCAGCTCTGCCCATCTCAAGCTCCCCAGCGCTTGGCCCCACTCAGATGACCGGGTTTCCTTGCTGAAGCAGGTTCCTGGGCCCAGAGAGGCCTGCGGCTTGAGCATGTGGCTCCTCGGGCCCGAGCTGAGCACTGATCTCAGCCCTGGGCTGCAGATCTAGGCATCTGCACCTGGCCCCGAGAGTGGCCCTGGATTCGCTCTCAGACATGTCACTCAAACTCGAGGACTGCGGGGACATTGGCCCAGGGCTGTGATGTTTGGGGACATGCTCCAAGTAGCTCCTCTGGGATTCCCTGTTTCTGGTGCTGTCACTGTGATTGGGTATGTCTGGGGACAGCAGCTGAATTTTGTTTAAAGCTCAGGGGTTACTCCTGGCTCTGCACTCAGGAATTAACTCCAGGAGGTGCTTGGGGGACTACCTGGGATGCTGGGCATCAAATCTGGGATGGCTGTGTGGAAGGCAAGCACCCTGCCTGCTGTACTATCTCTCCAGTCCCCCACAGCTAAATATTTTTTAAAAATGCTGTAAGCCATATATGACATGGACTTTACCATTGGTAGATCTGGGTGTGAAATACTCCCTTGGTTGCTTGCATGCACATCACATTCACTGCTGAACAGTTGGAGAAGCTGGTGAACAAAGAGCAGGGGGTGTTACTTTGCAGGTATTCCACAAGCAACCCCACTTTTGACTTTCTTTTTCTGTTAGTGTTTGGCTTTTAGATTCACACTTAGAAGTGCTCAGGGATCTCTCTTGGCTCTTATGTGGTGTTGGGGACTAAACTGGGCTTGGCTGCAGGCACCTGAATTCCATATTTACTCTCCGTCTACAATCTCTCTTGTTTTGTTTTTTGGGGCCACACCCAGCAATGCTCAAGGCTTATTCCTGACTCTGTGCTCAAGGATCACGCCTGGCAGTGCTCGGGTACCATATGGGATGCGGGGAGAAATCTGAGTTGACTGTACCGCTCGTGGCCCCAGCCTCTGGCTTTCTTAGATCAACTTCATCTGCCTCCAAAGGCCGGCGGAGGGGGAGCCAGGGAACCCCACTTAACGCTCCATTTCTATTTCAGGGCCAGGCAGGATGATGATTTCATTGTCTGGCCAATGCCAAGGGCAGCTTGCCCTGCCGCGCCCGGCTCCCTGGCCGAATAGAGGCTTCCTCTGTGGAGGATCCAAGTCCCCCTCAGAGGTGTGTGGGTAAGGTCAGCCCATGCTCAGGGCTGGGGCCAGCTCCAGACCGTTCTGCCTGGAAACGGAACAAATGGGCCTTTTAATATGTAAGAGGAGATGGTGGTATCACGGGTCCATGAAAGTTCCACAGACAGTCATGTTAACGCCTCTCTCGTGGTGACTGTGGGAGCATTCACAACGCGCTTACATGGGGGTGCTCATGGATTTATTGCCATGGTTACCGTGCTCTGAGGAAACCCACAAAAGTCGGCCTGTTTAGGGGACCTGGGAAGTTTCCCAGGAATGGCGGGAGGGCACAGACCTGCAGGCAGATGGGGCTGACATGTCCAGTTCCTACCTAGAACCACCCCCTTACTTAAAGGCTCTGGAGACTTCCCTCTCCCGCCCTTCCAAAGTGGGTGGTCCTTAGACCCGGCTCCCAAAACTCAGGAACTCAGCCCAGCTCTGGCAACCGTGATCCAGACTTCTGGGCGTCAGACCTTCTTAGTCCTCAAGCCCTGACCCACCCAGTACTCGAACCTTGACCCATCCCAGTACATGAACCTTGACCCAGCGCAGTTCTTGAACCCTCCCTTGAGAAGTGCAGCCAGGCGAGTTTTCGCCTAAAACATCTCAGATGTGTGACACGGTTGGTTTTGTATTAATTTCTGGTTGTGTTCACGAAACTTTTTGCTGTTGAATTTTTTCTCTGCGCCCACATAGCTACCCATATCTTTGTGGGTTCACAACTGCTGTGTACACTCCAGCTGGTTTGCCCTGACCCAAACGGGGATCTTTACAAGCTCATTGACCTGCCTTTGCCCCCTTTGTTCTTTCCTTGGGGCAGAGGCACACCAAGGGTCCTCAGGAGACCTGGTGCCTGGCATCAAGCCGGCTTCCAGCATCCAAAGCCTTTACGTATCTCCTTGACCTGTCTCATTTCTATGTTGTTTTGATTGTGGGCCATGCCCAGTAATACTCAGGGCTTAACTCTTGGTTTTGTGCTCATGGGGTCACTCTTGGTGGGGCTCTGGCGATCCTATGTGGTGTTGGGGATCAGACCCAGGTTGGCCACATGCAAGGCAAGCGCCCACCCACTGTACCCTTTGACCCCTTCCCCCTCCCCATCTCATTTCTTTTTTCTAGTCTTTGGTTAGAGTCACATATTGCTTGATGCAAATATTAGATGCAAACTCTGTTTTCTAAGCCTTTATTGTCTTGATAATTTTTTTGTTTTGTTTCTCTTTTTGGGACCACACGTGGCAGCATTTAGGGTTTGCTCCTGGCTCTGTGCTCAAGAATCATTCCTGAAGGTTCTTGGGGTACATATGTTTCTCGAGGCTTGAGCCCTCATTGGCACTGTGCAAGGCAAGCACCCTGCCACTGTACTGTCGCTCTGACACTCTGAACAATTTTATATGCATATATACATATTTGTAGAGCCGGGAATCTGAGCCTCATAATTTTTTTGAATTCTGTAGATTTAACTAAATCCTTTTCGTAAGTGTTCACATTGTTGCCTCTACTAACAGTTGTATTTGGATTAGTTCATATCACTTGTATCACTTGTCTTCCTGTTGTTCATCTATTTGCTCGAGCGGGCACCAGTAACATCTCCATATGTCCTGTCGCGTGCTAGTGTAGCCCAAGGGTATCTGCTCACTCCAGGAACACGAAGAGCCTCAAACCATTCGTTCAGGTCATGGGAATGAGGTCTATAATTGTTACTGGTATTTGGCATATCAAATACAACATGGGTAGCTTGCCAGGCTCTGCCGTGTGGGTGGTATACTCAATAGTAGGCTCTCAGTTCGTGCATTTACTGATGAACTGGGGAAAGATCGGCTTTTCTCTTGGGTGGAGCTCTGACAAGCTGTAGAGTTTGGATGTTGAAAATGACTGCCTTCATGGTATGGGGGTTCCTCTGACTTCTTTTGAGGCTCTATTGGGATGGCAGGTTAGGGCTAGAACCCGCCTTCTCTCCCAGATGCCTCCTGATCAGCTGAGCACAGGGAGAGCCAGTAGCAGCTCTGCCCCGTGTATCTGTGTCTCTGTTCATATACTCTGATTTATTAGTGATCTACCTGACAACTGATTTCTATGTCTGTCTGTCTGTATATCTGTGTGTGTCTGTCTGTATCTCTCTCTCTCTCTCTCTGTTTTGCTTTTTGGGCCACAGTTGGCAACACTCAGGGTTACTTCTGTCTCTGTACTCAAGCACTACACCTAGGGGTGCTCAGGGGACTATATAGAGTGCCAGGAACTACCCCACGTCAGACGCATGTAAGGCAGGCGCCCTACTCTTTTCTCTGTCCTGTTGCTTTCACGTTATCCCTCTCTTCCTAAACATCTTGGAGGGATTTTTTAAACCATTTTTGGCCACTGGAAGGGAAACATTATAGTAAACATATTTTTGCATAAATCTTTTTCACTTCTGTTGAGTTTTCCCTTGGTGGATTTTCCCCAGAGGGGAGGTTGCAGGAGCCCAAGGCTATAAACATCTTCACGGCTCTGGGAGATTTTAAGATCTGTGTTCTCCGCTCTGTTTACATCTTGTGCCAGAAGACTGTCAGAAGAAAAAATAATACAAATGAACAATTAAAAAGATGATTTCCATTTTCAACTCATTTAGACACAGGAATGAAAAATGGCTGGCTGACTGCCTTGGAAGGCTCCACGCCTCCTCGGGGCCAGCTCGTCTCGGGGTGGGAGAGAGTGGTGGAGGGGCAGCTCGCTGGGCTGCTTCTGACTTCTGTGCAGGTGAACAGCTTGTCTGTTCAACTGCCTCGCTCCAGCATCTTGTACCCTCTGAGTGAAGTGTGTATGGTCAGAGCCGCATGGCCAGAGACGCATGGTCAGAGCCTCATGGCCAGAGACGCATGGTCAGAGCTGCATGGTCAGCTGCATGGTCAGAGCCGCATGGTCAGAGCCGCATGGTCAGAGCCACATGGTCAGAGCTGCATAGTCAGTCGCATGGTCAGAGCCGCATGGCCAGAGACGCATGGTCAGAGCCGCATGGCCAGAGCTGCATGGTCAGTCGCATGGTCAGAGCCGCATGGTCAGAGCCGCATGGTCAGAGCCACATGGTCAGAGCTGCATAGTCAGTCGCATGGTCAGAGCCGCATGGCCAGAGACGCATGGTCAGAGCCGCATGGTCAGAGCCGCATGGTCAGAGCTGCATGGTCAGAGCCGCATGGTCAGAGTCGCATGGTCAGAGCTGCATGGTCAGAGCCGCATGGTCAGAGCCGCATGGCCAGAGACGCATGGTCAGTCGCATGGTCAGAGCCGCATGGTCAGAGCCGCATGGTCAGAGCTGCATGGTCAGTCGCATGGTCAGAGCCGCATGGTCAGAGCCGCATGGTCAGAGCTCATGGACCATTGCCACCTCTTTCTGTCTGTTGAGGCCCCGGACTTCCTCTCTGATTACTAGATGATTCATGTGCCCAGGTTGTTGTGGACAGATCTTGCCTCTAACAGTGAGGTTCTGGTGGGGACAGAAGAGGATGGTATGGTGCTCTCTTGAAGAGGAATTAAAAAAAGGTAGCTCAGATGTGACCTCCAAAAAAGACAATAAAACTTTTCTCCTGAGTGAGCCTCAGGGAAGTAGAGGTTTATAGTTTGCGGGCTTTTACCTCAGGTCAGTCACTGCCCCCAAACACTTGGCCCAGATTGTCATTTTCCTGCCAACCACATACTGTTATTCCCATTTTACAGCAGTTGTCACCACAGCCAGGAAACCGACTATCTCGTCAAGATAGCTTGGGATGGGAACTCTGGTGTATAAGTCTTGTAGGGCCTCTGCCATGAAACTGCACAAACTTAGTAGCTCCAGACAACGGGACTATATTCCCAGATAGTTCTAGAGGCGAAGCCAAAATCAGGGTGTGCTTTCAGGCAGCTTTTCAGGCAGCTGTGCTTTCTGGAAGTTCTAGGCCCTTGTTCTTGGGCCCCAGCAGGCCTTGGCTTGTGGCCGCATCACTGCCCTGTCCACCCTGGTCCCCTCGCTGTCTCTCCCTGCCGCTCCTAAGGATCCCAAACCCGGAGTGCTGCACACATTCCCGATCCTTCAGTGACTGGACCTGCAAAGCTCCTGTTTTCAGTCGGTCCCGTTCTACTATTCTGAGTCGACGTGGAACTTTGGGGAGGGACCCTAACCAGTCCTGTGCATGGTGGGTTTAGCCGCTGCTAGGGAACCCTGGAGTGGAGGGAAATTCAGCAGAGGCTGGCCCCCAGTTCTTACCCAGACAGCCGTGAGCGAGCCAAGAGATGGGTGATAGTCCCTTTGGGTTTCACAGAGCCTGTGTGGTCTCAGAGGGAGTAAAGCCCCTGGCAAGAGAGGAGGTGAGCCTGGCTGGCACTGAATTGCTTTCTGTGCTCTCCTGGCCTGGCAAGGCCGGGGCGGAGAGGCGGGGCTAATGTCCCACCAGGTGCGAGTAGCTTAAATGAAGGTTCCTTAGAGTATTTTTTCTGTCTCGAGCAGCCGTCTTACCCAGCCTCTCAAACTGTGGAGGAACCCCAGCAGCAGCTATAAATGGCTTCAAGTCATAAATTCAGACGTGGACCAGCCGCTGCAGGGGGAGAAAGTATCAGGGCATAGACACCTCTGGGAAAGTATATTATCTGCATCGATGCAAACTGAATGACTAAACCATGTAGCACGGAGCAGAGAGGACTTTTGCAGGCGAGAAATGAACTGGTTGGTGGTGGAGGGGCTCCTCCATGGAGGGGCCGAGAGGGCAGCGTCTTTCTTGCTGGGGTCCGCGCCAGCTGTTTCTGAGGGCTGCCCCAAGTTTCCCTGTCCATGTCAGGCCCTTTTCACCGGGCATCAAATTGAGGAATTTGTGATTAGGGCTGACTCCTCTGCAGCCCCGAGCACTCAGAACACCTACTTTTATATTAGCTAAAAGGTGCCCGTGCCTCTGGTTCCTGCATTAATGTGGGCATTTCTGTGTCAGTGAGGGTGCCAGTGGTCTGCAAATGAGCTTCTACAAATTTAAAATTATACATCTTGAAATCCAGCCTTTTAGGCAGTTTCCTTCTGTTCACGAGTGTGGGTGATTTTAACAGTCACATTTAGAGTAATCGTCGATGAACGTTCGACCCTTTAACAAGCTTCATCTTTTAACAATTTGCATTGCATTTAAAATCTCATCTACGTAATGTCCTCGGAGTACTTTTTTAGTTGTCTGGTTTACAGACAGATACTCCACGAAGTGTAACTTTGAAACAGATGGGCAATCTCATGTCTGAGACACACCAAAGTTCCAGGTAAAGCAGATGGCTTCAGCTTAGAATCCCAAGGGCACTTACATATTCAGTGAGATGTTTTTCAGATTAGGGTTGCAAGGTGGATTCCTCTTGCATAGGTCAGAATCTTGACAGTGCTCATATTCCTTCTCCAACATTGGGCTTTATGGTCTGCAATACAGACACGGAGAGGTTACTCTGCTTGTTCCTTCACCTATTCTGCACACAGTTCTTACACAGTGGTCACTTACCACTGTCTCTGTCAGAGTGGTTTCTTCCCTATCCCAACGACTTTCCCTCAAGAGGTTGAGGCAGTCTTCCAACAGTGGACCAAGCCTCCTGGCCCTTGTTTCTGCTGTCCTTGGATATTGGTTTCATGTTATGTTTTTTTACAGCTCACAGGCGAGTGCAATTATTCCTGACGGCTGCATAGTATTCCATTGTGTAGATGTACCGTAGTTCTTCTATCCAGTCTTCTGTTCTTGGGCACTCAGGTTCTTTCCAGATTCTGGCTGTTGTGAATAGTGCTGCAGTAAACATAGAAGTGCAGATGGTGTTTCTGCTCTATGTTTGAAGCCCCAGGGCTTCAAAATATTCCCAGGAGTGGCATTGCTGGGTCATATGGAAGCTCCACTTCTACCTTTTTAAGGAACGCCCATATTGTTCTCTAAAAAGGCTGGACAGTCGGCATTCCCACCAACAATGAAGGAGCGTCCCTTTCTCCCCGCATTTATGCCAGCACTGATTGTTCTTGTTCTTTTGCATGTGTGGGATCAGACCCTTCTTTCACTGAGCAAGGAATTAGTCAGAACCCAGGGCCTGACTCACAGGACTGGGAGTGGGGGACATACTGTCAGTCCCCTAAAGAGCACACAAGGCCTCTTTGGCTTCTGGGGCCTGGGTGTTGCTGTGGGGACATGAGAAGGCACTGGGGTGGGGTGGGGGCAAACAGCCTTGGGAAGGGTCTTGGCTGCAGGCCCTACATGGTCACAGCCTGTAAAGGCCTGGCTTTAGAAGAATAAGCCCATTAAAGCTGGTGGACCCCATAAAAGCCAGCTCGGGCCAGATTCCGTGGGAATAGCTGTGCCTCAGCGGTGAAGGCCTGAGCTTGGCTGAACCCCCGGCCATGCTTGGATTAGTCGTGGCATGGGACAACCATAAGTTTATGGCTGTCACCTCCTCGGAGTGTTGCTGTGCCATTATTGTGTACAGAGGGGCAACTTAGCGCGTTTCCCAGTGCACCCTGTTTGGGGTGGAAATGGGGAAAAAAAATGGACTCATAAATGAAAGGAAAACATGCCGTATGGTTTTTATTTTTCCCCGCAGGCAGCCGTGGAGGAACAAAGTGGCAGTGTTTCCGCGAGGGCCTGGTGGGGTTCGGACTCAGGGATGTGGGACTGTTTGCTCATGGATCGCCTCCTCCCGAGCAGTGCTGGGGACACCCAAGGGTGTGTTAGGAAGTATGTCCTTCTGACCTTGGACATGCCTGAGACATCCCAAAGGGCCAGGCCAACCACAGTGGCCTGAGGGGCCCAGGCTGGCCTGTCACCTGCCCTTTCTTTTGTGAGAGAGTTAGGAGAAAAGCGCAACAAAAGCAGAATAGTTCCTGACCCCTGTGAAAATGGCTGAGGAGCTTGGGGTTCCCACATGCAGCTGGTCAGGCAAGAAGCCCCCAGCACCGCCCCGTCATTGCTGGTGTCTCCCACACTGTGATGGTGTCAGGCCAGAGGTTGAATGGGAAGGTGCCGAGCTCTGGAAGGAAGGAGAGGGGAGAAGGCTCAGCCTTCGGGGTTCACAGAAATGGTGACTTTTCTCTCAGTGCTTTGAGACAAAAGCGCTAGTCAGAGTTGTGTGGGGTGCAGTGGATACACCTGGGATCTTCTAGAAGCAGCTTGTGGAAATGGTTTTCCTCCCTTTTTCTGACCTCAGGTTGGTTTCAGGGCTGAGTGCCGCCATGGCTCATTTCTTCCCAACACCAACCTGTGGGCAGCCCGTCCTGTCTTTTTGTGGCCGTTGGGATCATTTCTATCTGGTTAACGTTCCTCATTTCTCAAGAGTGGAGACATTTTGCCTTTCTGAGGGGCAGGTGTATTTTGATCATAAATTATGTAGAAATATGGGACTGGAGAGATAGTACAGCGGTAGGGTGTTTGCCTTGCATGCAGCTGACCTGGGTTCAATCTTTGGCATTCCATATGGTCCCCTGAGCACCGCCAGGAGTAATTCCTGGGTGTAGAGCTAGGAGTAACCCCTGAGCATTGCTGGGTGTGACCCAAAAAAAAAAAAAAGTAGAAATCTAACTTGTCACTTGTCTTCCCGTTGTTCATCGATTTGCTCGAGCAGGCGCCAGTAACGTCTCCATTTGTTGGGAATGAGGTCCATTATTGTTAAACTGTTTTTGGCATATCGAGTACACTACAGGTAGCTTGCCATACTCTGCCTTGTCTCTGGGTTCACCCCAAGGGGCCCAGTCTTTTCTGTGTCAGACCATCAGCTATCCAGGGCCCACAGGGGCAGAGCCCTGGGTGTAGACAAGCCTGTCACCTGTCTGCCTCTTGCTGACGCAGCCGGGCACCAGCTTAGCCCCTTCAATCCTGTCAGAAAGTGTATATCAAACACCCTTTTCTCCTTTGAAACGCTCAGCATAGAATATTTGTTTTAATTCTCACAGTTGTCCTGGGAAGTTAGGGCCCCTTCTCCTCACCATTTTGCAAATGAAGAAACAGAAGCACAGAGAGGTCAGGTGCTCTACCAAATGTCACACAGCTGGGCTGTGGTAGAGTCAGCTTTTGAGCGCCCGCCCCGTCTGTCTGATTGCTGCCTTCTCCAGGCTTCTGAGGGCTGGTGCCCCCTGCCCCTCTGTGCCCCTGCCCTGTCCTTCCACAAGAAAGTCTTTGCCTTTTTTAAGAAGAAAATACTTACTTCCTTTGTCCTTCCCTCCATCCGTGGAATGGTTCTTCACTGGGTGTGGACAGTACCTGTGACGGGTTTCCTGGACCAAGAATGCTTTGTCCATTAGAAGAGTGGGGAAAAGAATCCTTTTCCGTTTGCAGCTCGCTCTTGGTGCTCTCAGCACTGAGGGACTTTTGGGACCGTAACGCCTCTTTGTCATCTGAGACTGCCAGCTCTGTCTCGGACCTTGGTCCCCCATCCTTCTGCTTCATGCCCGAGTTTAATTTTTAGTGTTTGTCTTTTGCGCCATACCCAGTGATGTTCAGGGGTTACTTCTGAGTTACTCATGTCAGTTCTTGGGGGCACCATATGGAATGCCAGGGATCGGACCTGGGTTTGCCACGTGCAAGGCAAGCACCCTACCCACTGTACTCTCTCTCTAGCCCCATGCCAATATTTTGATTTTAAAAAATACCTTATTTTTCTTTATGTTTCCTTATATCCTACACATGAGAGGGCTCTTTCTGGAAGGATATGTAGTAAGTGAGCAACCAACAGCCAAAGGCAACAGAAATGGAGAATTGTTTGGTTCACAGACCTGGGCTGGGCCTGGGGTGGGCCCGGAAAGAGGGTGCGGCCCCTGGATACTGGTGGAGAGAAGCCACCATTAGTGGTGGGTGTGGTGTTGGAACAATGAATGCACAAAACTGTCAGGAACAGTCTTGTAAATCCTGGTACATCAGTTAGAACAAAAAATAAGCTGAAGGACTTGAAAGCTGGGCCCATGGACACATGCCCAAGTACTGAGTTCCTCTAGTCCCTCTTGCTGACACGCACATTGAACTGACTCCGACCGGCTGTGGGTGAATGAAGGACAGAAATGCATGAAGATCTGGAAGAATGTGTTTCACAAGAGATTTGGCTTGGAAAGGCGCTCCAAACTAAGTCATGTTTTTACATTTAAAATATTAATGTCTGTGGCTGGAGCGATAGCACAGCGGGTAGGGCGTTTGCCTTGCAGCGGTCGACCCGATTCAATCCCCAGTATCCCATATGGTCCCCCGAGCACCGCCAGGAGTAATTCCTGAGTGCAGAGCCAGGAGTAACCCTCAGCATTGCCAGGTGTGACCCAAAAAGCCCCCACCCCCCCATAGTAATGTCACAGAATGTAAAAATACATCATTTTATTAAAACAAAACGATAAAGCTAAGGCTGAAGGCATAGTCCAGTAGACCGGTTTGTGCTTTGCATTCAGGGGGGCTTGGGTTTGTTCCCCTCACCCTGCCTGGTCCCCGAACCTGCTGGGGTGCTCCTTAGAACAGAGCCTGCTGGGGGTGGCTGCTGGGGGGAGCTAGGATGTGTAGCCCTTGACCATTGGGCTGTTGAGGGCTGCCCAACAATGATCAAAAACACTTTGGATTCCTGCCGCCTCTTCCTTCCCTTCGAGCACTCACTGTTCCGTTGGATGGGCATGCTTTTATATCCCTAAATGTGCGGATAAACACAGAGCTTCTGTGACATACCTGTTGTCAAGAGACTCTGGG